>JAJIBD010005671.1:0-70517 GCA_021461705.1 Cryptotis parvus | reverse complement strand
TTTCTCACATTTGTCTCCCTAATGAAAGCGGCTCATTCTCTCCCTCTTGGCCTCGGCTGCATCGCTCAGAGATACTAGCTAAGGTAGGGTGTCCTGAGACTCCTTTTTTTTTTGGTTTTGGGGTCACACCTGGCAATGCTCAGGGTTTACTCCCAGCTCTGCACTCAGGAATTATTCCTGGTGGTGTTCCCTGACATATAGAGATGCTGGAAATTAAACTTGGGTCAGCCACATGCAGAGGCAGATGCCCACTGTACTATCTCTTTGCCCCCAGATTTCTTCTAAGGGACTGCCAGGCTGGATGCATTTGTGGACTGAGGAGATCAGGGAGCAAGACTGGACTGGATGGGGGAGGGCTGCCTGGAGTAAGTCAGTGTTATCTGTAGAGACCCAAAGTGAGTTTGGCTTTGAGTCAGACACCCCTGTTAGACTGCCTGGCCATTGGAGCACGCTGACTCAGGACTCCCTGCAAACTTATTGCTGTGCCAATAAAACTTTATTGACAAACAAAACAAACAAAACAAAAGCAGAGATGCAGCCGCACAGCCATGGTACAGAGGGCTCTTTCTGCTTGTGTGCATCTCCCACCATCTTCTGTGGCTCTTTCTCTGTGTTTGTGTGTGTGTCTGTCTGTCTGTGTGTCTGTCTGTCTGTCTATGTGTGTCTGTCTGTGTCCTGTTCCCTCACTAGGGCTTTCTGGGATAAGCCAGCAGGAGATGGGATGGTTACCGTCCAGGTGTTGCTGGCCCAGACAGAAAACAAGTTTTGCTAGCTTCTTAGAATGGTCCTTCTGGGGTGGACATTCTGTCTCTGTTTAATTGCTTTTCAAAGGATTTTACAGATTCCCCGAAGGAACTGATTTGCAACGGTTCCTCCCTGGCTTTTGGGGGCATTTTGCTCCTGGGCGCTCCAAAGCCTGTGGCCACTGCTCACCTCTTCATCCCTCTCTCCCTGTGCCTGAGTCTGGGGGTGCAGAGCGGCATTTCTCTAAGAGGGTCTTGGGCAGCAGCTTTTTTTTTTGTATCAATGCCTCTTCCCTCCCTGAAGTCAGTCTGTTGGTTTATTCTCTAGGGAAGTGACAGCTGGTGCTTGATCCCTGCTGTGACTCTGGTGTGCTCCTCAACTCCTCCCAGCATCCTATAGGGTCCTGTGAGCCTTGCCAGGGTGATCCTGAACACAGAGCCAGGGGGTAAGCCCTGAGCACTGCCAGTTGGCTCCCTATGCAAAAAAATACTTAAATAAAATACCCCCATGGTCTCTCTGGAGCTGAGGAAGGATGGGATGAGCTAAGAAGCTTCTTCAGAGGCTTTTCTTTCCTCTTAAAATGGAATGAAGCACAAGGAAACGTGTTGGGTGACCGGGATAGCTACATGGAAGCGCCTGATGGAAACAGCTTCCTGCAAAAGGTGGAGGCCAGGAAGAGGGTTCAGAGGGTTGGGACACAGGCTTGGCTCAATCCATGTGGGTCTCAGAGCACTGAGTCCCTCCCT
The DNA here is from genome assembly GCA_021461705.1 of Cryptotis parvus. Lineage (NCBI taxonomy): Eukaryota > Metazoa > Chordata > Mammalia > Eulipotyphla > Soricidae > Cryptotis > Cryptotis parvus. The sequence continues at coordinate 69,027 of JAJIBD010005671.1, read as the reverse complement.
TAAAGAGTCTCTCAAGCAAGAGCTCAGAGAATGAATGAATGCTGTAACATACCACATTGGCGTGGCCCAAACTTCATTAAACTTACACCTCGGGTCAGCTCTCTCAGCTGGTGTTGTGTGAGTTTCCAACCTTGTCAACGAGCTGGACTCCGGTTCCTCCCAAGAGTGTGGCTTGGACGGATAAACACCAGTCTCGCAGATGGCCGTGGACCCCATTTTTCCTTGAGTTAGAAAGCCCAGGGCTTTGCATAGTCAAGTTTTCCTCAGTGTTTTGCCATTGGCTTGAGTGCGTGTTGGCATTGTCACATCTTTGCTAGAGAAAGAAAAATCCTAGTAATGTGAAAAAGACTGGTCACTCCAGAGTCAGGTTCCCCTGAGTTCCACTTAGGAACACCACCAAAAGTCAGAATGAGTTAAATGAGTCAGAACCTCAAAGCAGATTCTTTGGGTGGGGCTAGACACCAGCAGGAAGCTGGTTTTGGAGTCGTTGCTTGTTAGATGGGCAACAGGGTCACTGAACTCTTCCTGTGGAAACTAGTTCTACTGATGGCGCTTCTCTCCCTTCCCACCGGCTGTGCCGGCGCTTGCCCACTTCCTGCTTTCCCAGGGGTGTTCGACCACTGCTCTCCATGGAGAGCGATAAAGGCTGGGCTCTGGGCAAATCCGCCCAGCTGCCGAGGAGGAAAGCAAGACGCCCGCTTCTTCTTCTCCTTGGCGCACCGACCACGTGCCTGCTGCCACCGTGCTGCTCAGCCCCCGCCGCTACCCGGCCGGAAGATGGACTTGCAGCGTACCACTTAATAGTCAGCGGATGGCCCTGTACGTGGACCGCACCAAGTGGCCAGCAGCCTGTACCAATCCGGGCCTCTGCACAGCCCCTTCATGGCCTGCCGGGCCTTGCTTTTGGCGAGGACAGCTCAAGGAGGCCATCAGTTTCCCCGTGAGCACGCTGGCCTTCTGGTCCACCGCCCTCTCCCAGAAGCTCCTCGGGCTGGTTCCCAGAGGCCAAGCGGGGAGGAAGACTTGGACCTCGCTGGTCTTGGCCGGGCAGCGAACCCTGGCGGGCAGTGGGTGCCCTTGGGGAGGACACGACCCGGCTTAGAGATCCTGCAGGGCCATGCAGCCCGAGGTGATGTCTCCACTTCACGCCTGGCGCTGCGGCTCATCACAATGTGGGACCTCATCGGCCAGTACAACACCGGCGCAGCCTGCGCGGTGAGAAGGTGGTGCGCTACCGGGTGATCAACCTGTGCAGCGACCAGGGGCGAGCAGCCCACCCGTGAGCGGGCGCAGATCACCTGCGCAGCACCAGGCGCTCGTGGCTGCCTTCAGCCCTACAACATCACCTGGGAGCTGCACGAGGCTGCGTGTCACGCAACTCCACTGCGCCGGCGCACGGTGCTGGTGCACTGTGAGCCGGCGCCTAGTGGGCAATGGCCACTGCGACTTTGAGTGCAAGCACCGGCCACTGGCTATAGCGGTGGCGACTGCCCGTGCCGGGCAGCTCCGAGCCCTGGAAGCTCAGGATGGTGTCTGCCCAACCGAGTGCAACAATATGTTCAACGACCGATGACGGGGACTATTGCCACCCCGATGCTGCCGATGTGCACAAGACCTGCTTTGACCCTGACTCGCCCACAGGTGGGAAAGGGCGGTGAGCTGACCTGGCCACCACCTTTATTTATTTGTTTGTTTATTTGGGATTTGGGGATCACAGGTGGCGGCTCGGGGCTGACTCCTCGCTCTGTACTCAGGGATCACTCCTGGCGAGGCTTGGGGGACCATATGGGGTGCTGGGGATGGAATCCCAGTTGGCCACGTGCAAGGCAAGCCCTTCCCACCTCCTTTTATTCTCTTGACTTCTGGCCGGCAGAAAAGGTGGGCAGCTCCTCCCATGCCATTCCCTGACAGAACCTCCTCCGCCCCACCCCACAATAGCGTTTGAGGAAAGTCTGGAGGAAGTCTCGGTTTTAGTTGCTTCAGTGTTGTTATAGGCTCTTTGTATTCCTGGAAGCAAGCAGATGCCATTGGGCTACTGGGCGTGATAGGGTCAAATGGAAACGTTACTGGTGCCCACGAGCAAATCTACGAATTGCAGGATGTCAGAGTGATCAAGTGAAGCTTATTTGTGTTTTGTTTGAGTTTTTTGGGGGCACACCTGGTGGTGTTCAGGGCTTTGCTCAGACTCTACTCCTGGCAGGGCTTGGGGTGCGGGAATTTAACCTGGGTTGACCACGTGCAAGGCAAGTGTCCTACCTGCTGTGCTATTGCTCTCACCCTCAGGTTTGGCTTTGGAGAACACGGGGTTTTTGTGTGTGTGTGTGTGTGTGTGTGTGTGTGTGTGTGGGGTGGGGGATGTCCTAAGTCAGGGGCTGCAGTAGGCAGCCATGACTGGGGTCCTGACACCTGAATGTGTGCCCAGGTGCTGACACAGAAGGAGCCAGGGATCCTCAGAGAACAAACCAAATCCCACCAACCCTCAAGTGGGTTTGAACTGCTTGGCACTCTACATGCAGACTTTTTTTTGGTTTGGTTTGAAGGTAAGCCCCAGCTGTGCTCAGGGCTTACCTTCTGGATCTATGCTCAAAAATTACTCCTGGCAGTTCTCACAGAGTGAGGTGCGGGATGAATCTGGGTCAACCGGGTGCAAGGCAAGTGCCCTCCCGCTGTTCTATCCCTCTGGCCCCTCAAAGTAGTTTTGGATAACATACTTACTGCACGGCACCATCACGGAAGCCCTGGGCCCCATTACCATCCCTACATCACCCCCAATTCAGTCTTTCTTTCCCTCTGCCACTTCCTCATCCATCTTCCTGCTCCTAATTTTTCTAACTCTGTGCCCTGAAAGCAGAATCCAGAGCACAGACACCTTTCTTTGCCATGGCTTAGATGGTTTGAGAGCAGTTTACTTCCTGAATTCTCAGCATTCCTCCCAGGAGCCATGACTGCATGTAGGAGTGTGCGCATCGCTGCCTTCCCTCTTGTGTGGCTTGTGTGGGATTTACTCCCGGGAGGTCACAGTGCTCCAGCACCTTTCGGAGCCGCTCTGCAGACAGCTCCAGATGCGCAAACAAACCGAGGGTGGCCAGGAGTGCTTCACTAACACCCCTGTCTAGCAGGGTGTGAATGGGCAGTGGGATCGGGGCAGGGGGAGGGGCACCCTAACACAAAAGCCCAATGATTGGTGCTTGGAGCACCCTCCTTAATTCTCAAATCCCTGCTCCCCACTGGCTCCACTCAGAAATCAGAGGTCGAGCCTCAAGACTCTGGGCGGAAAAGGCAGTTGCCGAGGACCCCAGTGTCCCACATCTGTAGCCCAGATGTACCTATCCAAGGGAAAGCGTGATCAGATTTGGGAGACATGAATCATAGATACATGGTGCCGCCAACTGAACAGAATCTCAGGAGGGACAAGCCTGGCTGGTAGGAAGGCCAGACTGATGGGCAGGGTGTGTGTTTTGACTGAGGAACTGCCCTGAAGGGCTGCAGCGATGGTGCAGCAGGGAGGCAGCAGGCGGAACTGGCGGAGAACCAGGGAGAGTGGAGGCCGGGCCTTGCAGGCAGCAGATCCACAGTTACCTACTGAATGGGTATTGCCAAGTTCATTCATTGATCACAGAGGCTTCGGTTCCAGTTCCTGCGAAAGCTCTTTTAGAACGTTGGGCTCAAGCGTCACCCCATGAAAATGTCGAGGGGAGGAGAGTAGCGCTTGGGGGCTGGAGACTTGTTTCCTTCCACTCAGGAGACTTGAGTATAATAGCCAGGTGAAAATCAAGGGAGCTTGAAGGTCATCTGTGGCCCTTTGATGCTTGTCACCAATCCCAAGCTCAGATCAAAAGAGGCTGGAGGAGCTGGAACGATAGCACAGCATGGAGGGCCCTTGCCTTGCAAGCGGCAGAGCTGGGTTCAGTCCCCAGCATCCCATAGGGTTTCCTAAGCACCGCCAGGAGTAATTCCTGAGCTCAGAGCCAGGAGTAATCCTCAGAACTGCGGGGTGTGACCCAAAACCAAAAAGAAAGAGTGGGGAATGGAGTCCTGGACTGGAAGACAGGGGTTGCCCTCCCCTGTTCTCATCAGCCTCTGCCTGGACTCTGCAGCAGTTCGGGCAGCAGATTTTACAAGGAACATCAGCAGCCTGGAAGCACATCCAAGGCTGCGGGGCGGAGTGCAGCACTCGAGTAGGGCTGACTCGGGCCAGGTTCTCCCAGGGAACATTTCTCCTACTTGAGCCAGTATCTAAAGGGATTTTGTTTTCAGTTGTGGTGGCCTTGTTTACATCTCATTGATACTCTTTTACTATTACTATTACTATTGCTATTACTATTACTATTACTATTACTATTACTATTACTATTATATTACTATTACACTATTATTTGTCTTCCCATTGTTCATCGACTTGCTCGAGCGGGCACCTGTAATGCCCCCCATTCATTGGGAATGAAGTCGCTATTGTTACTGTTTTTGGCATATGAATACACCTCGGGTAGCTTGCCAGGCTCTGCCATGGCTCTGGGTTCATCCCAGTCTTTTCTATGTCAGACCATCAACCATCCAGGACCCACAGGGCAGAGCCCTGGGGGTATAGACAAGCCTGTCTCCTGTCTGCCACTGCCAGCGCGGCGGGCACCACAACCACACCTGCAACACCTTGAGGGTGGCAAATTAATATTACTATGATTATTATTATTTTAATTTCCCCCTTATACTATATATAAACACTGTGGCTTACAAAGTTGTTCACAATGATTTACTACAGGCAATATTCCAACACCAACCCCACCACCATTACACCTTCCCTTCATTGTCTCCAATTTTCCAACCACCTCTTAAGCCTGCCCTCATTGCATGCCTTCAATTTTTATATTGCTTTTACCAATATTTTGCTAAAAGAATGATGTAAAATCAATAATGAAAAATGTTTCCTTAGAAGAAAGTTAGTGAAGATTGTTGTATTGCACCATGGAGCCATTAAGCCCTTGTATAAGAGATTACTAAGATGTTTAAGGTTAAGCTTCTGTTTTGATATTTTATTAATTGAGGTTGGTTTGCCTTCCACATTACATCCCAGCCAATTTGGTATGCTACTCCTGGTTCATTGATAACCTTTAATCATCCATGTTTTTTTTTTTTTGCTTTTTTGGATCGCACCTGGGCGGCTCAGGGGTTACTCCTGGCTCTGTACTCAGGAATTACTCCTGGCGGTGCTCAGGGGACCATATGGGATGCGGGGATTGAACCCGGGCCGGCATATGCCAGCGCGTACAAGGCAAATGCCCTACCCACTGGGCTATCACTCCAGGCCCCATAATCATCCATGTTTGATCATATATCTCTAACTAAAATCTGTTAGGTGCCCACTGTGTTTTCATAGTAGCAGGGCTTACTTGTCTTCGAAGATAAGTGGTCCTTGTCTTGAAGAATTGAGGAAGAAAGCTAGATTTGCCTGAATTTCATTGCATAAATGAGTAGGTGAAGCCATGAGCCAGCTCTGCTCATTTTTGGCCCCCTAAGTCTAAAGGTCTATGATCACCAACGACCTTGTCTTTAGGACTGCTGGTCTACCTCCCTCCTGCTCTTTGCCTGCCCTCCATAACCTCCTGATTAACTCTGCCCACTGTCACCTGGAAAATCCTTCTGAGACACGAGCACATTGGCATTTCCCAAATGGGAAACTCAAATGTAGACTTAAATGTGGAAAAGGCTGGGATAGGAAACCATTCTTGGAAAAAAAGGAGTGGAAAGGAAGAAAGTATGCGGGGGCTCTGACAGAATTGGCACCTGCCATACACCAGAAGATCATTGCTAGTGACTCAATGAACTTAGCCATTAACCATGAATGTTGGGCAGGGCCACTGGACAACCCCACTGCAGTATTCAAAGGACAAGTTATTCAAACTCAGTTCATCTGCTGCTTAATACTTTTGGTTATATGACCATTGTGACTCCTCTGTTTATAAGTTTAGGCTTCTTGTGCACCCCACTTAGATAATAATATAGAATAGGCACTTCCTGTCATTCTGGGACTTTTCTGCATGATTAGAGATCCTGGATTTTAGCTTTTTCATTTTCTTTTTTTTAATATCACAACAAGACATTCAGCTACAAGTTGAGCTCAAGATTGAGTTTTTGTTATATTATGTTTCAACACCCATCCCTTCACCAGTGTACATTTCCACTAATGTTCCCAGTTTCCCTCTCACCTCCCCGCCAGCTTGCCTCTATTTAAGGGACCTTTCTCTCTTCTCTCCCTCCCTCGCTGTCTCCCTCTCTCTCTTTTGCTTTATTACTCTCTTGCTTGCTCTCACTCTCCTTTTGGGCATTATAGTTTGCAGTATAGATTCTGAAACATTATCATGTATATACTTTAATTTACTTTCAGCACTCAGTTCTTGCCCTTTGAACTTTTTTTTAAACATAGATTTCTAAAGGAAGGGCTTTTGGAAGAAGAGATGTTTTGTGGGGGGGCAGGATGAGTGGTATCATGACTCAGTACTGATTGGACAGAGTGAAACTCATATTTCCTCTCAGTTAGGAGTGAGAGATAGCTACAAGGAGCAAATGGGGAGAATGAGGACAGGTCGAGAAAGATTATGAGTGAGGAATTTACTCTGCAGATAAGAACATGCCCCAGAACTATTGTAAACTGCCCTTAACCCCCCAGATTCCAGATCCAAAGTGCTGTATCTAATCAGTGTGGAAATGAGACAGGTTCTGTGTCTTGCTCTTTTTACAAGACTCTGACACCCATCATTGTACCAGACAGACATGTCCCCTGGTACCCCAGAGAGAAAACTGGAATTTGATGAACCCCAGTGCTCAACCTTACCCTTCCACAAAAATCAAATGTTTCCTTAATGTGTCTTTCTTGACTCCGGCTCCTGAAACATTAACAGGAAAAGTCCCTTGAAGATATGAGTTTCATGAGGCAGGTGGGTATGAAGGTTGATTGCATGAGCAGTGTCTGCAGTGGATGCCAGAGTCGAATCGGCAGGGCTTGTTTGCCCTTGGAAGGATTTACAGATAAATTCAGCAGGGCACTTTGAAATTAAGAAAGTGTATGCATTTACTACTTTCCACCATGCAGCTCTGCCAAAAAAGTCAATAGGGTGAATGAAACTGTGATTATTCTCAGGGTGGGCTGTTTCCAAAGGGTCTCTTAATCGTCATTTCCCTTTTCGCGTACCTTTGAATGAGCTCTATCAAGCGACAGGACTGTCTATGACTGGCACATGAGCCATCTCGCTGGTAAAGGAAATGTGGGATGGGGCCCGTGAGGGCAGACTGACAGTGAGGGGTATCTGCAGCATGATACAGGCCCCAAGAAAAGATTTGGGGTGGGCATAGAAGGAGTCCAGTCCAGTCTTCATAAATGCACCCAGATATTTACCTAAAGAACAAAACAAATTCTGGATGCATCAGTGTTCATTGCGACACGATCCACAATAGCCAAGAGTCGCGCGTGACACCCTTGAAATAACACAAGAAATTCAAGATGAAGTCTTGGGGATTTTTTTGGTTTGTCTTGTTTTGTTTAGGGGGACCACATCCAGCAATGCTCAGGTCTTCCTCCTGGGTCTGTGCTCAGGAATCCTGGTGTGCCCAAGAACATATGGAATGCACGGACTGAACCTGGGTTGGCTATGTGCAAGGCAAGCATCCTACCCACTTGTACTGTTGCTCTGGTCTCGAGCCTTATGTTTATTTTGTAAGGGACTGATGTTAGGACAGGGAGCTTGGTGGATGCAAGAGATGGCAGGGCTGAAAACCAGGAAAATTGGGTTTGTCCAGCATCGATATTAGTGCTAGAAAACAAGACTGATTGTGGCCAGTGTGATAGCCCAGCGGGTAGGGGCGTTTGCCTTGTGCGCGGCTGGCCTGTGCCAGCCCGGGTTCTATCCTCTGCATCCCATATGGTCCCCTGAGCACCGCCAGGAGTGATTCCTGAGTGCAGAGAGCCAGGAGTAGCCCCCTGAGCATTGCCAGGTGTGACCCCCAAAAAAAAAGCAAAAAAAAAAAAAGAAAGAAAACAAGACTGGGGCTCTTAGTTCAGAAAGAAGGGTGCTTGCTTTGCACACATCCAACCGGGGTTTAATTCTTGGCACTCCATATGGTCCCCGACCACCACCAGGAGTGATCCCTGAGTGTAGAGCCAGGAATAACCCCTCAGCATCACCAGATATGCCCCCAAAAATTAGAAAACTAGATGTCCCAGATTATCTCTGTGTGCGGTTGTGCCCGTGTTCTGTGGTCATGCCCGTGTTCTGTGCTCGTGCCTGTGTTCCATGGTCATGCCCGGTATTCCTTGGTCATGCCTGTGTTCCAATGTCATGCCTATGTTCCGCGCCCGTGCCCATGTTCTGTGGTCATGCCTGCACTTGTGGCCGTGTTCGCACTCATGCCCATGTTCCATGGTCATGCCTGTGTTCGGGGTTACGCCCATGTTCCACGCTTATGCCCTTGTTCCATGCTCATGCGGCGTATTCTGTGGCCATGCCCATGTTCCGTGGTCATGCCTGTGTTCCATGGCCATGCCCATGTTCTAATGAAAAACTCCTTACACAGTCAGACTCAGTCTTCAGAGCTTGGGTTGATCAGCATCTATGCTAGCAACTTCTCCTATAGCTCTTTGCTATCTAACAAATCACTCCCAGACTCAGCTTTTATTATCTCAAGGATTTGGCAGCGGCTCTGACTCTGAGGGGTCATGTGTCCTGGCTCCAGTTGATGGGGGGCTATAGTCTACATACTTGGCAAGGCTTCTGTTCTCTTCCTTGATGAAGTCTGTGATGATTTGGTGTGAAATGGCAGCTCCTCATCCCAATGTTTTGCCACAGCCAGGCTGTTGTACCCTCTGGCTGATGCAGCCTGTCCCTTTTCCAATAAGTGGAGGGTGAACCCAGCCCCCAGAGATGCTTTAAGGTAAAGGTGAGTTATGAGGATGTGTGAACTTCTCACAGGCCCCAAAAAAGCAGACATATCATTTGGGGCCAGCTCAACCTGTCCCCTCATTTTGGCGATACGCAGTTTCCTACTGAAGGCCAGTTCTCAGTCTGTGGCTTTGGGCATTTGTGATTTCCATACTCTGCTCCTTTAGATCCTGTGTATGGGAGAGAAAATTATTTTGATGAACTTTTTTTTTTTTAATTTTTTATTATACCACAGTGAAACATACAATTACAAAGGTGATCATAATTGGTTCTTGGTAATACAGTATACCAGCACCCATCCCTCCACCAGTGCCCCATTTCCACCACCAATGTACCCCACCCCTCCAGCCCACCCCCATGCTGCCTTAATAGCAGGTACCCCAGTTTCCTCTCTTTCTCTCTCTGTCTCTCTCTCTGTCTCTGCATCTCTCTGCCTCTTATTTTACACATTGTGGCTAGCCCTACAGGTATTTAGAGTTTATCACTTAAGTCTCTTTGTGTATATTCAATGGTGAGTCTTAATCTGCCATTACCATTTCCCACATTTAGTAAAACACTGGTATCTATTTATGTCGTATTAATGAATGCAGTCATTCTATATCTGTCCTTTTCCTTCTGACTAATTTCACTCAGCATGATAGTCTCCATGTCCCTCCATTTGCAGGTAAATTTCATAATGTCATCTTTTCTGACAGCCGCATAGTATTCCATAGTGTAGATGAACCACAGTTTCTTTAGCCAGTCCTCTGTTCTCGGGCATTTAGGTTGTTTCCAGATTCTAGCTATAGTGAATAGCGCAGAGATGAATAAAGAAGTACAGATAGTGTTTCTGCTATGTGTTTTTCGGTCTCTTGGGTATATTCCCAGGAGTGCTATTGCTGGATCAAATGGGAGCTCAATATCTAGTTTTCGGAGGAATGCCCATATTGTTTTCCAAAAGGGCTGGACCAGTCGGCACTCCCACCAACAGTGGATCAGAGTCCCTTTTTCCCCACATCCACGCCAGCACTGGTTGTTCTTGCTGTTTTGTATGTGTGCCAGTCTCTGTGGTGTGAGATGGTACCTCATTGTTGTTTTGATTTGCATCTCCCTGATGATTAAAGATGAAGAACACTTTTTCATATGCCTTTTGGCCATTCGAATTTCTTCTTTTTGGAAGCTTCTGTTCATTTCTTCTCCCCATTTTTTGATGGGGTTGGCTGTTTTTTTCTTGTGGAGTGCTACCAGTGCCTGATATATCCTGGATATTAACCCCTTGTCAGATGGGTATTGGGTGAATATCCTTTCCCACTCTGTGGATTGTCTTTGTATCTTGGTCACCGTTTCTTTTGAGGTGCAGAAGCTTTTTAGTTTTATATAATCCCATTTGTTTAACTTTGCTTCCATTTGCTTGGTCAGTGGTGTGTCATCTTTAAAGATACTTTTCGTTTCGATGTCGTAGAGCGTTTCTCCTATGTTTTCTTCGATGTACCTTATAGATTCATGTCTGATGTTGAGATCTAGAATCTATTTTGATCTGACTTTTGTGCATGGCGTTAGAAGGAGGTCTAAGTTCATTTTTTTACATGTAGCTGCCCAGTTTTCCCAGCACCATTTGTTGAAGAGGCTTTCTTTGCTCCACGTAATATTTTTTGCTCCTTTATCGAAGATTAAGTGGTTGTATATTTGAGAATGTGTTTCAGGATACTCAGTTCTATTCCATAGGTCTACAGGTCTGTCTCTATACCAATACCACACTGTCTTAATTACAACTGCTCTGTAGTAGAGCTTGAGGTTGGGGAAAGTGATACCTCCCATCTTCTTTTTCCCAAGGATTGCTTTAGCTATTCGTGGAGTTTTATTATTCCATACAAATTTCAGGAGTGTTTGTTCAATTTCTTTGAAGAACATCATGGGTATCTTTATAGGGACTGCATTGAATCTGTATAAAGCTCTAGGGAGTATTACCATTTTGATAATGTTGATCCTTCCGATCCATGAGCAGGGAATATGTCTCCATTTCCTCAGGTCTTCTTTTATTTCCTGAAGTAACGTTTTGTAGTTTTCTTTGTAGAGATCCTTTACATTCTTTGTCAAACTGATTCCTAGGTATTTGATTTTCTGCGGCGCAATTGTGAATGGGATAGTTTCTTTAATGTCCCTTTCTTCTCTTTCGCTGTTTGCATATAGGAAGGCCATTGACTTTTGGGTATTGATTTTGTACCCTGCTACTCTGCTATAGGAATGTATTATTTCTAGGAGCCTCTTGGTAGAGAGTTTCGGGTTTTCCAGGTATAATATCATGTCATCTGCAAATAGTGATAACTTGGCTTCTTCCCTTCCTATCTGGATGCCCTTAATGTCTTTTTTCTTCCCTGATTGCTATGGCAAGTACTTCCAGTACTATATTGAATAGAAGTGGTGAGAGTGGGCAGCCTTGTCTTGTCCCTGATCTTAAGGGGAAGGCTTTCAGTTTTTCCCCCATTGAGAATGATGCTCGCTGTGGGCTTGTAGTAGATGGCCTGGATTATCTTGAGGAAGGTTCCTTCAATCCCCATTTTACGGAGAGCTTTCATCATGAACGGGTGTTGGATCTTGTCAAATGCCTTCTCTGCATCTATTGATATGATCATATGGTTTTTATTTTTCTTTTTGTTGATATGATGTATTATGTTGATTGACTTGCGGATGTTGAACCATCCTTGCATTCCCGGGATGAATCCCACTTGGTCATGGTGTATAATCTTTTTGATGACTCTTTGGATTCTATTTGCTAGTATTTTGTTGAAGATCTTAGCATCTGTATTCATCAGGGAGATTGGTCTGTAGTTTTCCTTTTTGTGGCATCTTTGTCTGCTTTGGGTATCAGGGTGATATGTGCCTCGTAAAAGCTATTTGGGAGTGTTTCTGTTTCTTCAATTTGTTGGAAGAGCTTAAAAAGAATTGGGAGTAGGTCCTCTTTAAAGGTTTTGTAGAATTCACTGGTGAATCCATCTGGACCTGGGCTTTTGTGTTTGGGGAGACTTTTGATTACTGATTCTATTTCCTCGATGGAGATAGGTTTGTTGAGGTATTCCAAATCTTCTTGTTGCAGACTTGGGAAGCTATAGGAATTCAGGAATTTGTCCATTTCTTCTAGGTTTTCTTGTTTTGTGGCGTACAGGCTCTCATAGTAATCTCTGATGATCTTTTGAATTTCTGTGGTTTCTGTTGTGATGTCCCCGTTTTCATTTCTGATTCTATTTATTTGGGTTCTCTCTTTTCCTTTTCTTACAAGTCTTGCAAGTGGTTTGTCAATCTTGTTTATTTTTTCAAAGAACCAGCTTTTGGTTTCGTTGATCTTCTGGATTGTTTTTTGACATTCCATCTTATTGATTTCTGCTCTAAGTTTTATTATTTCTTTCTTTCTGCTTGGGTTGGGTTCCTTTTTGTTGATCACTCTCTAAGATCTTAAGTTGGGAAGTCAGACTGTTTATGATGGCCTTTTCTTCTTTTCTGATAAATGCTTGAAGAGCTATGAACTTGCCTCTTAACACTGCTTTTGCTGTATCCCACAAGTTCTGGTAATTCGTGTCTTCAGTCTCATTTGTTTCCAGGAATCTTTGGATTTCCTCTTTGATTTCTTTTTATGACTTGCTGGTTGTTCAGCAGTGAGCTGTTTAGTTTCCAGGTACTTGGTATTGGTCTCCGTTTTTGTGTACAATTAACTTCTATTTTCAGTGCCTCATGGTCTGAAAAAGTAGTTGGCACAATTTCTATCTTCTTGATTTTATGGAGGTATGATTTATGGCTCAGCATGTGATCTATTTTGGAGTATGTTCCATGGGCAGTGGAGAAGAAAGTGTATTCAGCTTTTTGGGGGGTGAAATGCCCTGTATATGTCTACCAGCCCTCTTTCTTCCATCTCTTCTTTTAGGGCCAGTATTTCCTTGGTAAGTTTCAATCTTGTTGATCTATCCAGGGTTGATAGAGCAGTGTTGAAGTCTCCAGCTACAATTGTGTTGCTGTCAATGTCTTCTTTGAAGTCTATTAGTAGTTGTTTTAGGTATTTTGCTGGCCCCTCGTTGGGTGCATATATGTTTAATAGCGTGATTTCTTCCTGATATATGCATCCCTTGACTATTAAGAAGTGACCTTCACTGTCCCTTCTGACCTTCTTCAGCCTGAAGTCTATGTTGTCAGATACCAGTATGGCTACCCCAGCCTTTTTGGATGGGTTGTTTGAATGAAGGATTGTTTTCCAGCCTTTTATTTTGAGCCTGTCTTTGCTCCGATTGTTCAGGTGTGTTTCTTGCAGGCAGCAGAATGTCGGATTCAATTTTTTGATCCATTGTGCCACTCTGTGTCTCTTAACTGGTGCATTTAGACCATTGACATTGAGAGAGATTATTGTCATGGGATTTTGTGCCATCTTTCTGAATAGGTTGGTTGTTCTTTTTGGGTTATGTCTCGTCTTATAGTAGATCTTTCAGTCCTTCTTTTTAAGGTTGGTTTTGATTTTACAAAGTTCCTAAGCTGTTGTTTATCCAAGAAGTTGTATATCTGTCCTTCAAATCTGAGCGAGAGTTTAGCCGGATAAAGAATTCTTGCTGAGGCATTCATTTCATTAAGTTTTTTTCACTATATCCCACCACTGCCTTCGGGCTTGGAGGGTGTCTTCTGAGAAGTCTGCTGAAAGTCGAATGGATGCTCCTTTGTATACAATTTCCTTCTTTGATCTTGCTGCCTGAAGAATTATGTCTCTGTCTATGGCATCCATTACTTTGACTAGGATGTGTCTTGGGGTCTTTCTATTGGGGTCTCTTCTTGCTGGTACGCGTCGGGCTTCTTGGATCTGGATGCCTTCGTCCTTTAACTCGGGAACTTTTCAGCCAGGATGTTTTTAACTGTTTTAATTTCCTTGGGGTTACTTTCTTGTCCCTCTGGGACTCCTATGATTCTTATGTTGTTCCGCCTGGCTTCATCCCATTGTTCTCTGTTTCGTTGCTGATCCATTATCCGGTCTTTTTCCATCTTATGTAGATCTCTGAGTGCTTTCTGCAGCTCATCTTCAGTCTCACTGATTCTCTCTTCCGCTGCTGTCATCCTACTATTCAGAGCCCCGATTGTGTTTTTCATTTCGTCTACTGAGTTTTTAAGCGATGATATTTCTATTTGCATGGTTCTCATTTCTGCTCTCATTTCCTCCCGTAGTTTATTGACAGCCCTTTCAACTGCTTCGTTTATGTTCTCCTGTATTTTATTGGACATCTGCTCAATTTTTTTCGTTGAGCTCCTTAAACATCCTACCAATTTCTTCTCTGGTTTCACTGTCAGAGAGATCATGCACATCTGTATTCTTTTTTGAGTCTTCAGGGTCGATTCCTTCATCTGTTCTTCGAGCTGGGGATCTGCGTTGTTTCCCCCATGGTGTTGTGGTGTTCAGGGATAGATTCCTCTGGTGTACTGTTTCTTTTTTCTTGAGGGTATTACCTTCCCTTGGTGTGGAAATTCCTAGTTTTTCTATTAATAAGTGGCGCGTTAGCGGCCCCGCCCGACCAGCCACACACCCCAGGGAGGTAGGGTACCTGAGATGCAGACAGGCCGGTGTGAGAGTTCAAAATGACCGTTTACTTCCGGTTCCGCTCGGACTTCTGGGGGTTGTAGTTCCACCTTCTGCCGAGACCCGGGGCTCTACCACGGCCCCAGGCGCCCGCCCGGCCAGCCACACACCCCAGGGAGGTAGGGTACCTGAGATGCAGACAGGCCGGTGTGAGAGTTCAAAATGACCGTTTACTTCCGGTTCCGCTCGGACTTCTGGGGGGTTGTAGTTCACCTTCTGCCGAGACCTGGGGCTCTACCACGGCCCCAGGCGCCCGCCCGGCCAGCCACACACCCCAGGGAGGTAGGGTACCTGAGATGCAGACAGGCGGTGTGAGAGTTCAAAATGACCGTTTACTTCCGGTTCCGCTCGGACTTCTTGAGATGCAGACAGGCCGGTGTGAGAGTTCAAAATGACCGTTTACTTCCGGTTCCGCTCGGACTTCTGGGGGTTGTAGTTCACCTTCTGCCGAGACCCGGGGCTCTACCACGGCCCCAGGCGCCCCGCCCAGCCACCACACCCCAGGGGGAGGTAGGGTACCTGAGATGCAGACAGGCCGGTGTGAGAGTTCAAAATGACCGTTTACTTCCGGTTCCGCTCGGACTTCTGAGATGCAGACAGGCCGGTGTGAGAGTTCAAAATGACCGTTTACTTCTGGTTCCGCTCGGACTTCTGGGGGTTGTAGTTCACCTTCTGCCGAGACCGGGGGCTCTACCACGGCGCCCCAGGCGCCCGCCCCCCGCCAGCCACACACCCCAGGGAGGTAGGGTACCTGAGATGCAGACAGGCCGGTGTGAGAGTTCAAAATGACCGTTTACTTCCGGTTCCGCTTCGGACTTCTGGGGGGTTGTAGTTCACCTTCTGCCGAGACCGGGGGCTCTACCCCGGCCCCAGGCGCCCGCCCGCGCCAGCCACACACCCCAGGGGGTAGGGTACCTGAGATGCAGACAGGCCGGTGTGAGAGTTCAAAATGACCGTTTACTTCGGTTCCGCTCGGACTTCTGGGGGTTGTAGTTCACCTTCTGAGATGCAGACAGGCCGGTGTGAGAGTTCAAAATGACCGTTTACTTCCGGTTCCGCTCGGACTTCTGGGGGTTGTAGTTCACCTTCTGCCGAGACCCGGGGCTCTACCACGGCCCCAGGCGCCCGCCCGGCCAGCCACACACCCCAGGGAGGTAGGGTACCTGAGATGCAGACAGGCCGGTGTGAGAGTTCAAAATGACCTGAACTTATTTTTTTTAATTGCTTTCGATAGTTCGGGAGTCCAGGCATTTGCCTGGTATGCCAACCCGTTTGATCCCCAGTACCACAGAGGGTCTCATGAGCACCACCAGGAGTGATCCCTAAGCACAGAATGAGTAGTCAGTCCTTAGTGGAGCAAAGCATGTCCCCAACTTTTTCTCACCCCATTATCTTCTTTCCTTCCCATCTTTGTATGGAGGGTGTGGGGCACATCCTGTGGTGCTCAGTGCTTGCTCCTGGCTCTGCACTTAAGGATAACTTTTGGCTGGCTCAGGGAACCTTATGGGATGCTGGGGATCAAATCCAGGTCTGCCACATGCAAGGTAAGTCAGATACCCTCCCCACTGGGCTATCCCTACCATTGGAGATTTTTTCTGAGTGAATTCAACCTATGGAATATATCCTGGGGCAAAGCATCAGTGGACAGCAGAGTGGACAGGCCCAGATGGGCTATGTCTATATGCTTATTTCATGGAGACTCTTTTAAACAAATTTATTATTTTTTAATTTGTTATTGAATCACAGTATCACTTTTTGTATCACTTGTCTTCCCATTGCTCATCAATTTGCTCGAGCGGGCACCAGTAACATCTCCATATGTCCTGTCATTGAATCACAGTGATATTCACAATTACAAGATTGTATATGAGTGGATTTCAGTCATACAATGTCCCATCACCATTCCTTCACTGATGTGCATTTCTTACCCTATGTCACAGTTTCCCTTCCACCCACCCCCCAGCCCCCACCTCTATGGCAAACAACGCTTTTCCTCTCTGTCTTTCTCTCTCTAATAGAGACCATCTTGTATTGATCTTTTCATTTAGTTTCCCCTCTGGAGTGGAAACTCTCTCAGTTACAGAATAGGATTTGCAGTCTCCTGTTTTAAGGAGCTTGCTTACAGATAAAATCTCACTTTTATCACCACTTCTGTCCTTCACAAGATGAATTGTTTGACCAGCCTTTGATGTTTGGAGCAGACAGTGAAACCGTCCACTGCACTCATGATTTATTCTTCCTATAAACCTGCAGCTTTCACCAGAAGTCTAGAATTGGGGTCAACAGATCATCTTGACCCCCCCATCTGTCACTGCTGGCCGAATTGTCCCAGGGAGGGACATTTGCTCCCACACTTTCCTCTGATAATAAAAGAGGGGTTAGAACTGCCATCCAAGAAAGGTGGACACAGGTGATAAGCTTTCAGGGACTCAGGGAACAACCAACTCCATTAGAAAATAATTCCTTTCTTGGGGCCAGAGTGATAGTACTGTAGGCAGGACCTTTGCCTTGTACATATCCAGATCAGGTTTAATCCCTGGCACCCCTAAGTTCTGCCATGAGTGAACCCTGAGCATTGAGCCAGGAGTAAGGCCTGAGCACTGCTGGGTTTGTCTCTCACCCCAGTAAAAAAACATAAGCATTCATTTGTAGGACTGATGAGCTTCCACGGGGACTTACCTGCTGTTGGAAGGAAATATATCATTATTTACAACTGAGTGACAGATTGATTGAAATGTTCAGCAGTGGGGTAGCCAAGTGGGTGGTTACGAAGGGTGGGGAATTTTCTAAAATAGAAATGAATTTCCTAAAATAAAATTTTCTGTTCTAGACAAGGAGGCAGGCAGGAAGGCAAGGTGGCAAGTGATAGCAGATGAATCCATTCATCAGAACCTCTGATGCCAGCAAATGTGAAACTTTTAGGCAGTTTCACATTTCAGAGCCCGAAAAGCATCTCTGTAGGAATTAGGCTGGGGTCCGGAGCTGCAGGGACTGGGGGCACTCAACACGTCAAAAGGAATTGAAGTGACGGATCTAGCACCCAGGACTATTCTAGAATAGTCTGAGGGGTGTCGCAGCTTGAAATAGAATGGGAAACCCAGTGAATTAAAATCCTGGTTTGAGAGGCTAGGAATGGACTCTCTGATGGAAACTCAAGTTGTCTGAGTGTATATGAACAGAAACAAAAACCCAAATTGCATTTGTGTATTTAATCTTGGAAACTTCTGCTATCCCCATTCTACAAATGAAGGAAAGGAATTTCCCCAAAGTAACACCAATGAGCAAGTATTCGGACAGGGGCCCAGGAAGGGCAGTTTCAGATCATTGTTTTGTGACCTGGCCACAAGCTCAGTATTTATAGTCTGGAAAGAGGCACATTTTGGAGACAGAAGTTGCCTGTAGACTTGGAATTGGTAGGTAGCGTTCCCTTTCCAGGTGACAACATGTGGCCAGACAACTGAGCTGAGGAATGAAAACTTAAGCTTCAGGGAGTTGTTAGGGTTCAAACAAGGGGCCAAAAAGAGACAGAAGATCCTTTCTTTCTTTTTCTTTCTTTCTTTCTTTCTTTCTTTCTTTCTTTCTTTCTTTCTTTCTTTCTTTCTTTCTTTCTTTCTTTCTTTCTTTCTTTCTTTCTTTCTTTCTTTCTTTCTTTCTTTCTTTCTTTCTTTCTTTCTTTCTTTCTTTCTTTCTTTCTTTCTTTCTTTCTTTCTTTCTTTCTTTCTTTCTTTCTTTCTTTCTTTCTTTCTTTTCTTCCCTTCCTTCCTTCCTTCCTTCCTTCCTTCCTTCCTTCCTTCCTTCCCTTCCCTTCCTTCCTTCCTTCCTTCCTTCCCTTCCTTCCTTCCTTCCTTTCTTTCTTTCTTTCTTTCTTTCTTTCTTTCTTTCTTTCTTTCTTTCTTTCTTTCTTTCTTTCTTTCTTTCTTTCTCTCTTTCTCTCTTTCTTTCTTTCTTTCTTTCTCTCTCTCCCTCCCTCCCTTCCTCCCTTCCTCCCTTCCTCCCTCCCTCCCTTCCTCCCTCCCTCCCTTCCTTCCTTCCTTCCCTTCCTTCCTTCCTTCCTTCCTTCCTTCCTTCCTTCCTTCCTTCCTTCCTTCCTTCCTTCCTTCCTTCCTTCCTTCCTTCCTTCCTTCCTTCCTTCCTTCCTTCCTTCCTTCCTTCCTTCCTTGCTTTCTTTCCACAATGAGAGACATAGGTCAGATTGTTCAGGATTGGGTATCAGTCATACAATGTTCCAACACCCATCCCTTCACCAGTGCACATTTCCCATCACCAATGTCCCTCACCTCCTCTCCAACTTCCCCCTCAATGACTGCTTTTATGGCAGACAGCCCCCTCTCTGTCTTTCCCCTTTTGGGCATTATGGTTTACAATACAGATACTGAAAGGTTATCATGGATAACCCTTTACCTACTTTCAACACTCAGTTCTTGTCTGGAGTGATCATTTCTGACAATACAGAGGATTTCAGAAGCCCAGCCAGCTGAATCCCAGAACAGCAGAAAGTTTCACATTCTTTTGACCCTGGCCCCAAGCTGGAAAAACATTCTACCCGGCAACCCAGTGTGTATATGTGTGTCTATTTATGAATATGTGCAAACCCCCAAGTTTCCAAACACAAACACTGTTAACAGCCGAGGAGTCATGCCAGGGGCCTCCTCCTGTCTTCTTTAAACAGAGGTTGGTTAGCAACCCACTAAATTTATTTCATAACTTAATAATGGGTCCCAGCCCCGTGTTGGAAAAAGTGCCCTATCACTACCCTCAGACACTCATTTGACCACGTGGGCATGCTGATGTCAGTTCTCCAGTTTGACTCTCGGACATAAATAGCCAATATTATTGACCCTCTGATGGCCTTTGCAAATTTATCATACGGAGTGTGACAATCATTGTACCCACATGCCTACTCTCTTTCTGTTTTCTAGTCCCAGCATTTTTTTTTCCACTTCCCTTCATTTCCTGTTTTCCACTCAACTTTCCTCAGTCCCTTGGGTTTGGAAATTAATTCTTCCTGGGTTTGCTGGGTTTGTTATTTTTTTTATTGGGTTTTTTTTTTTTTTTTTATTTGAAGCTTAAAAAATAATTTCAAGACTGACCTTTCCATGTCATTTTCAATCTTCCCTTGCGGTTATTTTAAGTCTAAACACACTGTACCCCCAGTAGGGGAATGAAAAATTTGTTGTGTGGGGCTGAGTTTTCATTATAGAATAATTAGATTAGATGGCAAACGAGGTTGCAACACTAGTGGTTCTCACAGCACCTCGGACAGTGCAGCCAAATGCCCCAAGTTAACCTGACATGAAGGAAGGAATCTTGGGAGACCCAGGGTCCACAGAGGCAGTAATTCCAAATGTTAGCCTTCCTGAAACCACACAACCCAGCTCGGCCTCCCTCGTTATCCCTCCGTGTTGGTGCCGACATCAAATGAGATTGTGAGATTTTGTGTGTGTGTGTGTGTGTGTGTGTGTGTTATAATTTGCCAGTGGTCTATGCTGTTAAACTCTGGAAGGGGCATTTTGAGAAATAGTTATAAAGTGACATTCATATGAATTAGAGAAGAACGGTTGCATTCTCTTTTGGCCAGGGTAATTTTTTTTGGAGGGGGCAGCTATTCACAATTTATTTTTCCCCCAATTAGGTATTAAACCATGCAAAAAGTATGTGTGTATATTGTATACATAAAAGATAGTATATTTTCCTCCTTATGCTTTTACTGAGTTTTTTAGTGTTTGTAAGTGTGACGCTGATGCACCCACCAATCATTCGCCCACCTTTCTTTTCTAGAGCCCAAATAAGACAGACTCTTAGATCATTATGATCTGGGTGCTTTTCTTCCCAAGATACACTGCTGCTTTCCTAGGGAACTGCTAACTGCTGCTTCCTGAGCTTGAGGTTGACTTAGCAGAAGAATTTTAGCTAAGACAGTTATTAGCAGGGATCGAGAGAGAGAGAGAGAGAGAGAGAGAGAGATGACAGAGACAGAGACAGAGTACAAAGGATGGCAGTGCATACTTTTACACACAGGAGAGACCCAGATTTGATTTTCTGTACCACAAAGTCCCCTAAAGCATCATCTGGAGCAATCTGTCTGCCACCTCCCCATACAGTAAGTGTGCACATGTGTATGTGTGGTAGTGGTAGTGATGGGGAGGGAATAGCCAATCTCTATCCCCAGCACCACTACCCCCTAAAACACCAACAAACCAACCAGTCACTGAATCACTGTATCACTGTCTTCCCATTGTTCATCGATTTGCTCGAGTGGGCACTAGTAACATCTCCATTAGTCCTGTCACAAGCAAGTGTGACCCAAGGGCATCTACTTGCTCCAGGGACAGGAGGAGCCTGAAACCATTCTTCAGGTCATGGAATTGAGGTCCATAATTGTTACTAGTTTTTGGCATAACTGGTAATTTAAACATGGGTAGCTTGCCAGGCTTTACTGTGTAGGTGGTATAGACTTAGTAGAAGGCTCTCAACTCGAGCATTTACTGATTAAACTTAAAGGGGGAAGATCAGATTTTCTCTTGGATGAAGCTCTGAGGAACTATGGAGTATGGATGTTTAGAATGACTGACTACATGATGTGTGGTTTGCTCTGGCTTCCTGCAGGGCTTACTGGTATCAGTTAAAACCTGTCTAGAACTGTTTACTATGTATAAATGTGAAAGAACTTGGGAAGAACCTTATGCTAAAATCAGCATCCTCTAAAAAATATCAGCGCAGCTGCTTTGTGGCCGCATGCCAACGGACCTGTGGGTCTGGCGTGGGTGGGTCTCTCTCTTCTGGGGCAAGTGGCATGGAGGTGGAGAAAAGGGCAGGGCCCAAAACTCCACTCCCAGTATGGCCAGCATGGTCTCTCCCCGCTCACGAGAGCAAACCCGTGGAGCAATTTTGGACTCAGCCAGGGGCGGGCCGAGCCCCTTACTGGGAGGTCAGCTCCATGGGTTGCTTCCACATGGGGCCAGCCGAGCAGCACAGCTGTGGGTCTGAAGTAAACCAACCAGTCAAGTTCTCAGAATTTTCAAGGAAGAAAATTCACAAGCACACTGGAGTTTGAGCCAGTTCTGTGGCCAGGGTAATTTTTTATTCTCACTTTCGATAATTCATTCGAGTCTTTCTTTGTTTTGGTCTTGAAGTCAGGGAAACTGAGGCGGAGAGGCTGGGTGTGTATATGTGTGTCTATTAAGGTCGAAGAAGCTTATGTATGTCATTTTTGGCAGCGCTGGAGTTCAGTGTTGGGACTTGGCCAAGCTCTAAGTTTCTAAACAGCCAGCCACTCTCCCTGAGAAAATGGTTTTCTCAGGAAGGTCGGCCCCTGACTGTCCATCACTTAGAGCAAACAGTTAGATAGAAGAAGGCCAGTAGGGAGAACATTGACCAAATGAATTTGACTTTGTTACTAGGGCTTACAATCTGGAGACATTGGTGGGTTCAGCAGGGGTGAGATCATTTCAACTCCCAAATTAAATATTTGGCATCAGTGACTCAACATTTTCCCCATCATCCTCTCCCGGTTGCATTGGGCCTCACAAGTTTTACATGCATCAGAATCATGTAGTCTTTTAAATATTCTCATGCCTAGATTCTAATATATTATTAACATCCCAGAGGTAATTTTAGTGCCCAGAAATGTCAGGAAATTTTCCCTGTAATAACTGACACCTAGAGATTGTAGGCTCTTGGGCCTGAAGTGATAGGCCCCACATCCCATATGGTCCCTTGAGCACTGCCAGGAGTAATTCCTGAGTACAGAGTTAGGAGTAACCCTTGAGCATCATGTGTGTGATCCCTTCCCACCCATAAAAAGGACTGTAGATTCATTCATTTATAAAATAAATCAAGTATTCTAAAAGAACCTAGATTCTTCATGATGGACAAAACCCAAACAGCATATATCCCATGACTGATGTGGCCTGGAGGTCAGTATGAGTGTTAGCATAGGTCATGGGAAGGCCTGGTTGGATGTCAAGAGGAGGTCACTATCACTATCACTATCTTCCCGTTGATCATCTATTTGCTAGAGCGGGCACCAGTAATATCTCCATATGTCCTGTCTCACGCTAGTAGAACCCAAAGGCATCCGCTTGCTCCAGGAACATAAAGAGCCTCAAACCATTATATTAGGTCATGGGAATGACCTAATATAAATATTACTGGTATTTGGCATATCAAATACGACACAAGCAGCTTTCCAGGCATGCCGTGCGGGTGGCAAACTCTTGTAGTCACCTCTAAATAAAGCAATTATTATTATTTTTTTTTGCCTTTTTGGGTCATATCCGGTAATGCTCAGGGGCTACTCCTGGCTCTGGACTCAGGAATTACTCCTGGCGATGCTCAGGGGACCATATGGGATGCCGGGGGATCGAACCCAGGCCAGCAGAGGCCGGCTACGTGCAAAGGCAAACGCCCTACCCACTGGGCTATCGCTCCGGCCCTAAATAAAGCAATTATTGATTGCCGTGCAAGCCGGGCTGTGATAGTCTGATCTGCTGGGTGGAGTTGTGATGAGAAAGAAGTCTGGATGTGGAAAATGGCGGCCTCCATGGAGTCGGGGAAGTCGTCTGGTTTGTTGTGAGGCTCTGCTGGGGTGGCAGGCCAGGGCTAGAACCCGCCATGCCTCCCAGGCACCTCATGAGCGACTGGGCACAGGGAGAGCAAGTAGCAGCTCTGCCCCATGTCTGAGAGTCTCTGGTTCAGCATACCTGGGCCGGATTGGAAAAAAAAAACTGCTGCAGGGGTGAGTGTGGATGATCCGGGCTGTGATAGTCTGGTCTGGGTGGGTGGAGTTGTGCCGAGAAAGAAGTCCGGTTGTGGAAAACGGCGGCCTACATGAAGTCGGGAGGTCGTCTGGCTTGTTGTGAGGCTCTGCCACAATAAAATCTCCAGTTTTCCTTCTCTGTCAAGAGAAGGTATGGAATTTAACTCACACATCCATCAAAGACTCAGGAATTCATTCACAATACCAAAGGAGCTAAGAATTTATTTGTCAGTGATGGATTCATTCCTGGCAGTGCTCAGGGGACCATATGGGATGTCGGGGATCGAACCCGTGCTGGTACAGGCTGGCCGCATGCAAGGCAAACGCCCTACCTGCTGGGCTATCGCTCATGGGACAGAGCTGCTACTGGTTCTCACTGTGCCCAGCCGCTCATGAGGTGCCCGGGAGGGATGGCAGGTACTAGCCCTGGCCTGCCACCCCAGCAGAGCCTCACAACAAGCCAGACGACCCCCCTCCATGAGGACCTCCATTTTCCACATCCGGACTTCCTCCTCGTCAGAACTCTACCCAGCAGACCAACCTATCACAGCCCGGTTCATCAATAAATGCTGGATTTTGAGGTGACTACAGGAGTATGCTACCTGCACGGCAGAGCCTGGCAAGCTACCCGTGTCGTATTTGATATGCCAGATATCAGTAGCAATCATAGACTTCATTCCCATGACCTGATGGAATGGTTTGAGGCTTTTTATGTTCCTGGAGCAAGCAGGTTCCCTTGGGCTCTACTTGCATGAGACAGATCATATGGAGATGTTACTGGTGCCCGCTCGAGCAAATCGAAGATGAACAGGAAGACAGTAATAGAGTGATACAGTGATGGATTCATAGAACTTGGGAAGTAAACACTTGGTGGATCATGCCATGGAAAATGACATGAGTGAACGCTCATTTGGAGCATGGCATACATGGATTGGAGGGGGAAGCCTTGGGTCGGAGCAAACTCAAGACTCAACATGGCTCCTGACCACGTTTCTTCACTGCTGGCTTGCAGACCCTCTTCAACCCTGAATCAGTCCATGTGCCGAGCCTCTTTACTCTGACTTGAGAGTGTCTGTACTAGGAGGAAAGATACTTTTTGCAGCTGAGAACTTGTGATCAAGGGGCTAAGGATATTAGTGCCACCATACTGGGAAGGACACATGAATGGTTTTGAAACAGAGGACACAGGTGGTCATGATAGAATTGGATGTGAAGCACGAAAGCATCTGAGCTGCATTCCAGGGGCAGAACTGTCAGGGAAGGAATTTCAAAGAATTGTTGATCTACCTTTGGTCATTGAAGGTCTGAGATGACCGCCAGAATCCATCCCAAGGGTTGAATTTTAATTGTATCTCTTAGAGAAGGGAGGGCAGGTATGGTCAGGGCTTTCTAATTCACGGGCGTGGTTTTGCCTTATGCCAGCTTCATATTAAAGTTCAATCTTTGCCTCACCTTTTTACTTATTTTATATGTTCTCTCTTGATCCCAGCTCTTTTTCTTTATTTCTTCAGGTTCTTCCCCCTTCTTTCCTCTTCACTCTCCATGTATACTTAGAGTCACCTCAGAAACTCCATGAAACTTCTCCTAGGAAAAGAAAGAGTATGAGGATTATTTCTATATGACAGTTTCTCTTATTTTGAACAAATGGGTTTTTTTAAACATTTATTTATTTATTTTTCCCAATTTCCCCCTTACAATTCATATCAACACTATGGTTTACAAAGTTGTTCATGATTTGTTACAGGCATTCAATATTCCGACACAAACCCACCACAACTATACCTTCCCTCCACCATTGTCTCCAGTTTTCCCAGCTACCCCTAAAGCCTGCCCCCGCAGCAGGCCTTCAAACATTTGTGAGTGATACTTAAGCGGAAACCTTCTCTTTTGACTTGAAGTCTCTATATGGTACCCAGGCGCTCACCCGGGGAGAGGGGATAGTCACTTGCACAGAAATATTTTTGTTCAAGAAAATGGGACACCATAGGCCTCATGTCTAAAATAACCAAAGTTGGGCCTCTTTTGGGGTTTTCAGACACTCAAACCATGTCTCGGTTTGGGGTTTGAAAATATCCTCATCATACCCCTGGAAAGTAAACATGAATCTGTCCCCAAACATAACACATACTGAACGAGAACATTCTTTGGGTGTTTTACATACTCCTCTTGGAAAAGGCCAAAGCGAAAAAGAAAAAGAAAAGAAAGAAGTTGAGTGGCAGGAAGGAGGAGGTGGCGGGCGAAACCTGGCAGGTTGCGTTTAGCTTCGGTCAGAGGATCTCTGGAACAATTTAGCCTGCGTTTTCATTGGCAGGGCTCCACGGAGCCATTAGAACTATTAAACAAATGTATTGTTTGGCCTTCTCTTTGGCCCCCCTCCGCTTCTCCATTATTTAGGGAAATGAAATTGCACATTTGCAGGGAAGGGAGAGAACTCAATGCCAGCACCCTCACACCACTTTAGTGGGCAGAGTGACTGGGCAGGCCCCAGCACCCTGGCATCCACACGAGTGGGCTAGAGTGACTGAGGAGGCCGGGAGCTTGTTTGCTCACCCTCTCACCCGCTGTAGCTCTCGGGGGGCCAAGTGCAAGACTGGATCGAATCAGGATTCTTGGAGATGATTTTTTTTTTTCTTTTCACTTTCTGGTTCAAAAGTAATCAGCTTTGTAAAGTGCCTCCAATAAATTATGCAGTGGTCTTCTTTGAGTTGGCAGGAAACCTTTCCAGATGTCTGCTCAGGAGAATAGGACCCCCTAAGCTGGGGCACCCGGCCTAAAAATAAACCTGGGCTTTAAGGGGGGAAGAGAGGGAGAGAGAGAGAGAGACAGAGAGAGAGAGACAGACAGATGGAGACTATTTCATAGACAGATGGTGCTTAATAGATGCTGGGAAATGCTGATGTAGGGTCTGAGGCTGAGCAAATGACCCCCACCTGGCCCCCACTTTTTCTTCCAAGCTTGTCAGAGTGTCTTTGGGAGAAATGCCAGGTGAACAAAATCTAATAAGTCTGAACTCATTCACTACTTTATGGTCAATCTTCATTTTCTCTGTCCATGGTGTGGTTTATTGGTCCTAATATTGGGGTCTGGAATAGAGGCTCAGAACCAAACTTGGTAGGAGAAGCTCATTCTTGAGGAGCCACGGTCACCTTACCTGACAGTAGGTGTGCGGTGTGTGTGCACACAGCTCTGTCGCGTTACCTGACAGGATATGCGTGGTGTGTGTGCACAGCTCTGTCACTTACCTGACGGGAGATGTGCAGTATGTGTGCACAGCTCTGTCGCATTACCTGACAGGAGATGTGTGGTGTGTGCGCACAGCTCTGTCTGTTCTTCTGTGTGTTTGTGTGTATAAGCGTGTGGGTCTGTGGTGGGGTTGTGTGTATGTGTGTGCATGTGCTTGTGTGCATGTGTGTGCATATGTGGGTGCATATGTGTGATGTGTACATGTGTATGCATTGTTTGTGTGTGCACGTGCATACATGCATGTGTGCTTGTATGTGTGTGCCTACACGTGTGTGCGCATGTGCTTGTCCCCCTTCCATGAAGCTGCTGTGTTGGATGTATCCTCCAGAGTAACTGTTGGCAGCACATGGCTATCCCAAACCAGTTCCTGTTTCGCTCCTTTCCCATCCACCCCTGTTTCTCTTCTGAAGCTATGCAGCCTCCTGGTCACGTTGCGAGGAGGAAAGAAGAGTTTTAAGTCCTGCCTTGGTTCTGTTTTTTTCTCTCCTGCTTCTCACCCTTTTGAAAACAAACCTGGTTCTGCGTGTAGATGGTCAGCTCTGAGGCAGGCTTCACGTGAGCCAGAGCCCCTAGAGCGTGCTTCCAGAAATGACCAGGTGTCTGCGTGTGGGGACTGGCGTTCAGTTCCCCCATTTGCCTTGGGCCTCCCCACTGGGTTTCACTGAACCCCCACAGCAGTTATATAGGGGCATTCGTTCCAGCATACAGTAATGTCGGCTTTACAGCCCAAAGCATCCTTTCTGCAGACCATGGAACCGAGGGTGATAAGAATTTCAAACAGTAGCAAAAGGCCAGGGAGTCCCAGGCCATTTAAACTAATTCAGAACCATGGTCTTTTTGAGCACATGTGAAATCCCTGGGGTCTGAATGGATCCCTGCTCTGCTCAGTACAGGGGTCCGAGGGGCACACCCACCACCCACCCACACTCCCCTCCACTCTCCTTCCCACCCACCTTCCCTCACTTCCTTCCCTTCCTTCCTTCCTTCCTTCCTTCCTTCCTTCCTTCCTTCCTTCCTTCCTTCCTTCCTTCCTTCCTTCCTTCCTTCCTTCCTTCCTTCCTTCCTTCCTTCCTTCCTTCTTCTTTCCTTCCTTCCTTCCTTCCTTCCTTCCTTCCTTCCTTCCTTCCTTCCTTCCTTCCTTCCTTCCTTCCTTCCTTCCTTCCTTCCTTCCTTCCTTCCTTCCTTCCTTCCTTCCTTCCTTCCTTCCTTCCTTCCTTCCTTCCTTCCCTCCCTCCATCCTTCCCTCCCTCCCTCCCTCCCCTCCCTCCCTCCTTCCCTGCCTCCCTCCCTTCTTCTCACCTTCCTGCTTTCCTTTATTCCTATTTTTCCTATTCTTGTGTGTGTGGTGTATGTGTTCTAAATCACCAGTAACATGTAGGTACTTATCCCAGATTTTACAGAGGAGTTGGGTGGAAGGAATTAAGCCCCAGCAGGGCAGCAGAGTTTACTGTGGGTAGGACCCCTAAGTAGCTTGAGGCTCAGGGAAGGTAAACCATAGGCATATTGGGATGCAACCAGAAGTGGTTGGAAGCAGGTGGAAAGTCACACTCGGTAGCAAATGCCTGCATTGGGGGAACAGTGGAGAAGAGACCCAGTGAGCTGAATCCACTGGTGTAGATGGGACTAGAGAGAGTGGTGACACACGACAGGGACATTCAGGGATAGAGCCCTGCTTGGAAACAACAGGGGAGTCAGGTCTGTCTCTGCAGTTCCGGGATATAAGCAAAGAGAATGAACATGGGAACAAGGGAGAGGGGAACAAGGACAGGGGACAAGGGCCAGCTCATTTCTGCCACATGCAGAAACACAGCAGCATCACTCTAACGCTCTCTTCTCCTAGTGGAGACTTTGTAGATACTCAGGCAAGGGGGCATTTGACTTCCCTCTGGCTCTTAGAGAACTGCCACAAATATTCCCTTCTTAGGTAGAGTTGAGACTCAAGCACAGAGCAGTCTCACTCAGCAGTGGGCAGCCTAAGCGATACCAAGGGGGCATAGGGGGTAAGTCAGCTAACTGGGGGTGCACAGTGTGAAACTAGGGGCCAGTTAAGAGGCCATGGGGGCCATAGGAAGGAACAGGGTCAGAAGCACTGGCTGCAGTCAGTCAGGATAAGAAATACTGACAGTCAGAGGGTGAGAAACACTGACAGTCAGAGGGTAAGAGACACTGACAGACAGGGTGAGAGACAGAGTGAGAAACACTGACAGTCAGAGGGTGAGAGTCACTGACAGTCTGACAGAGGATGCAAAACAGTGACAGAGAGTGAGAATAAGTGACAGTCAGAAAGAGGGTGGGAAACACTGACAGACATCAGAGGGTGAGAAACAGTGACAGTCAGACAGAGGGTGAGAAACACTGACAGTCAGACAGAGGATAAGAAACACTGACAGTCAGACAGAGGGTAGAAACAGTGACAGTCAGACAGAGGGTGAGAAACACTGACAATAAGACATAGGATGAGAAACACTGACAGTCAGAGGGTGAGAAATATTGACAGAGGGTGAGAAATGCTGACAGAGGGTGAGAAACACTGACAGTCAGACAGAGGGTGAGAAACACTGAAAATTTTGTAAATTGTCTAAAACTGTGGTGCTGTTCTTTGCTCTGCCTTTCCGGTGCCAGCCTGAAAGGAGTCTTAGAGATAAACCCACTCTCCCCCCCCCCACCACCACCACCAAAAAAAAGCTTCTATTTACCAGGATGATGCCACCATGGTTAGCTGCGGGCAGATCCCGGATCTCAAACCATCGTGGGGCTGGGACTCAAAGTCAGTGAGCTCTCAGTGCCCGGAGAGCCAACCGTGGAGCCTTGGGGCCTCCGCAGGTGCCACTCATTCTCTGCTGCTTCTCGTTCAAACTCGTGCAAAATGTGAAACTTCCCTTTGGTTGTTTATGGGCAAGAGTACAAATGCCAGGCATGAGGCTGGATCTGATCATTGATTTCGAGTGTAAAACACAATGATGTGTGCACCATGCACACACACAGAGGCACACATGCACACAGGTACGCTTACGCACACAGGCACACATGTCCACAAACACACACACACAAACACAGGCTTGCAAACATACAGGCATGCACACACACGCACACACAGAACCACAGGCAAACACACACATAGGCACTCACACAGACACACACATATGCTCACACATACACAGAGGCATGTGTGCACACACATACATCCTTGAGGGTCTGGATGGAGAAGAGAGAGCTGGCTGGGAGCAGGAAAGGGGAGAAGCTCTGAGCTCTGGTTTCCCGGGCAGGGGGACTCCGGCTGCAGCAGGGGATTTGTGGTCATCCTGGGGAGCCCACAAGCTGGTGAGTCATCCCATAACATTGCCCATGGGGCAGAGCAGCCAACAGTGATCCTCAGATGGCACCAGAGTGTCAGGGAGGGAGGAGGAAATGCTGCTCCTGAGCCCAGACTCCAACCCTTTCATACTAGGAACCTAAGAGCAGGGCTAGGGGCAGCTGAGAGCCAAGGGGAGGGACAGTCCAGCCAAGAGGAAGTTGGAGTGGATAGGGCAGGTGAGGGCGAGCTTCTGTGAACGGCCACGGAATTCCCCTTCTTTTATTTGTTTTATGGCCCACAGTGGGCAATGCTCAGGGGTGACTCTTGGCTCTGTACTCAGGAATTACTCCTTGTGGTGTTTGGGGGACCATATGGGATGCCGGGGATCAAACCCAGGTTGGCGCATACAAGGCAAATGCTTTCTCTGCTATCTCATCACCGTGGCCCCAGAGTTCTCCCTTCTTACAGATTTTAGGAGGTTGGGCTGAACCCAGTGGTGCTCAGTGGAACCTTTGTGGTACTTGAGATGAATCAGGTTGGCCACGTGCAAGGCAAGCACCTTCCCCACTGTGCTTCCTCTTCCAGCTCAGAACTTTCCTTCTTCAGACACAGCAAGACTCCTGACTACAGATGAATGGGACATTTCTGGAATCCAAGTTGATAAATATGAGCACAGAAAGCAAATACAATGGTCTGTCAACACTTGTGTATATTTCCCCCATGGAGTCTGTGGGCTTTTGAGGACTAAGCCCTATGGGAGGGGATTGGAACCCTCAAGGTGTCAGTGGACAAGGGGTTGTTGGCATCAAGTGCTCTTAAGTTGTGAGCACCCTCAGAAGGACCAGAAAGCTTTTTGCTAGCTTGTATTGTGTGTGTATGTGTGTGTGTGTGTGTGTGTGTGTGTGTGTGGCGCGTGTGCATGCGCTCAGGGCTTGGAGGAACCATATAAGGTGCTGGGGATTGACCCGGGTAGGCTATGTGCAAGGCAAGCACCCTACCCACTGTACCATCTCTCTGACCCTCCTAGTTCCTATCTTCTTGCAACCATTTAAGCTGGTCTGGAATCTGTGAATGATGGGCAACTTTGCTTTTCTTTTTCTGCTTTTTACTCTGCCTGTGTCATTGTGATATTATCCACATACAACTTTTTGTAAGTTCAAAGCATATATATATATATATATATAAGTATTTCATTTGTGTACTTTTTAAATTTTATTTTTTTAAATTTTTCCCCTTTCTTTAAACATCATGATTTACAAAGTACAAAGTTTTTAATAGTACAGTTGTTACAAGCATTCATCATTCAACACCAATCCCACCACTAGTGTGCCCCCCCCACCACCAAAGACCATCCTTTCCTACCCTCCCCACCCACCCCCCATGCCTGCTCTCCTAGCTGACACTAATTGAATCGATTATGGCAACGTATAAATGGTAATGGTATTGATAAAGTCATAAGCTTTCCCGGGTTGTTACATGTGAATTTGGATGATCATTTCAGATTTTCACAACTACAGTTTAGACTATCCTGAGCCCATACTGAATAATCCAACTTATATTGCTGTGTTAGACCAAATTTACTAAATATGGTCAAAAACATATTCTTAGAAAAGGTTAATAGGGATTATTAAATCTCAACCTGGACCCATTGGGCCATCTGGTCCCCTTGTATAAAGAAATTGCTCCTGTTTTCTTACAGAGTAGAAATTGTGCCTACACTTTTTTGAGAAGTCACATGGCCAGTATCATGTCTGCAGTTTGTTGGTCCTCTTGGAGATTTCTAGATGTGTGTCTGAAACATGGCTGGTGTGAGGTTGCAATGACTCCAGGAGGAGTTCTGGGTGCAGCCACATGACCTTCTGGAGGGCGGGACTTGGGGGAGCAGCCTGAGTTCCAGCTCCAAGAAGGTCTGCTGGAATCAGCCCCAGGTGACCCGTATACCTGAGTTTGAAAATTGGCTTCTCTCATGGATGGGGCTCTTTCGAGCAGTGGAGTCCAGCCTGGGAAGTAGCTGCAATTGTGAGTAGTGGTCTCTGGCTGCTGGGGCTTTGGTGAGATGGGCTCGTCCCCTGGCCTCTCTCGCCCTTTGGATCTCCCCATTTTCAGCCTGTTGCTGCGGGATGGGCCAGTATCATGTCTGCAGTTTGTTGGTCCTCTTGGACATTTCTAGATGTGTGTCTGATCCATGGCTGGAGTGAGGTCACAGAGGTCATTTGTGTACTTTTATGTACTTAGGATATGCTTACATATTACAGCAATTATCATAGAAGCAGCTTATGCCTTCATTGTCTAATAATTGTCTCTCTCTCTCTTTCTTTCTCTCGGTGTGACAAGAATATTCAGAATCTGGGGCTGAAGTGATAGCACAGCGGATAGGGGCGTTGCCTTGCACGTGGCTGACCCAGGTTCGATCCCCAGCATCCCATATGGTCTCCCTGAGCACTGCCAGGAGTAATTCCTGAGTGCAGAGCCAGGAGTAAACCCTGAGCATCGCAGGAGTAACCTCTGAACATTTTTTGCTTTTTTGACTCAAAAAGCAAAAAAGAGAAAGAAAGGAAGGAAGGAAGGAAGGAAGGAAGGAAGGGAGGGAGGGAAGGGAGGGAAGGAAGGAAGGAAGGAAGGAAGGAAGGAAGGAAGGAAAGAAGGAAGAAAGGAAGGAAGAGAGAGAGAGAGAGAGAGAGAAAAAAAAAAAAAAAAAAAAAAAAAAAAAAAAAAAAAAAAAAAAAAAAAAAAAAAAAAAAAAAAAAAAAAAAAAAAAAAAAAAAAAAAAAACCCCCCCCCCCCCCCCCCCCCCCCCCCCCCCCCCCCCCCCCCCCCCCCCCCCCCCCCCCCCCCCCCCCCCCCCCCCCCCCTCCCCCTCCCCCCCCCCCCCCCCCCCCCCCCCCCCCCCTTTCCTTCTCATACTCTCCTCCTCCTTAACAGTTTCAAGTATAAAATCATTTCAAGTACAGTTATCCTGTCCTAAAACATTAAAGTTCAGGTTTTATTCATCATATTATTGAAGCTGCATTCTTTAGCCAGAATCTCCCCTTTCCCACCCTAGGTCCTGATGTCACTATTTTTTTGCACTATTATAATTTCTTTTATTTAACTTAATGTAGCTAAGATATCTTTCTTTTTTTCATTTATAAACATTTCTTTGAATTTTATTTTTTTTCTCTTCCTCTTTTTTATTTATTTTTTTATTTTACAATTACAAAGATATACAATTTAAAAGTTCATATTTGGGTTTTGGTCATACAATGTTCCAGCACCCATCCCTCCACCAGTGCCCATCTCCCACCACCAACGTCCCTGGTTCCTCCCCCTCCCCAGCCCTCCTCCACAGCAGGTTCTTATTTCTTTCCCTTTCTCTCTCTCTTTTCCTTCCCTTCCAGACTATGGATTACAGAACATACATTAAAGGGTTGTCATGTGTATCTTTTTGCCTCTATTAATGCTCAGTTTTAGGTTGGCATTAGTACCCTCGACAATTGTTAGTACACTGTTCCATTTTCTGTCTTACCTAGCCTCTGACTCCCACACGTTTGTGATAATTTCCACCTTTAACAAGACCTCCTGATATATGTTTCACTTGACCTTGAATATTGGTATCATAATATGTACATATATATTTATGTTATGCAAACAAATGCAGTCATTCTGTATCTGTCTCTCTCCTTCTGGCTAATTTCGCTCAACATAATCCTCTCCATGTCCACCCATTTATAGGCAAATTTTATAACTTCATTTTTCCTAACAGCTCCATAGTATTCCATTGTGTAGATGTACCAAAGCTTCTTTATCCAGTCATAAGATATCTTTCAACCCATAAAAATTCCCGAGCAAGATACCTTTTTGGTAGAAAGGGTTAGATACCTTTTTTGGTAGAAAGTCTTCGGAATCCTGTGAATATTTATTTTATTTAAATTTTTATATTTTAGGGATCAGAGAGATAAGACAGTGGGTAAGGTGCTTGCCTTGCACACGACTGACCAGGGTTCTATTTTGGTGTTGAGAAGTGTTGAGTGTGACCCCCAAAATAAACAATTTTTATAATAGCGTTAATATTGTGTACCCCACCCTCCTCAGCCATGTTCCACTATTGGTAATCTCAGTTCTGCAGCTGTTTTCCAAGGGATTGGTTTCACTCAGCATCGTCCATTTCCTTTCTTTGTTCCTTTTTATACCTCATATGATTCAGATGATCCAGAATTTGTCTTATTCCCTGTCACTTAACCTGGTTCCCCTCTAGTTCCATGGAAACCTTCCCAGAAGAGGTGACATTCACATCAACTTCTGGGAATGGGACATAGGTAGCAGAAAAGACTGTTCTTGGGGGAAAGGGTGTTGGATGACAGGCTTAGCTAGTCTGGGAGCTTTGCTGTTTTACCCACTCACAGCTTAATCTACTTACATGTTCTTTTTTTTATACATAAACTCACACCTAAGAACATCTACTTACATGTTCTTGAGCCAAGGTTCATTCTAATGAGATATCTCTTCTAGGTAAACACTGCTAGAGTGTGTGGCAATTACAGAAGTCACCTTGACTCTGAATAACTTCTGACTTATTATACATCTACTAAGACTTCTATGTTTTCCTTCTTTATTTTTTTTTTCTTTTTTTTTTTTTGGGTCACACCTGGCAATGCTCAGGGGTTACTCCTGACTCTGCACTCAGGAATTACTCCTGGTGGTGCTCGGGAGACCATATGGGATGCCGGATATCGAACCCGGGCCGCCATGGGCTGCCCAGCGTGGCAAACGCCCTACCCACTGGACTATTGCTCCAGCCCCACTTCTATGTTTTCTAGATTGGGCACAGCTCCTCTTTATACCCACTGCACCCAGTGTGGGACAGTTAGAATTTACCAGGAGACTGCCACACTGGCTATGTTGAGACTATCTTTAAGATTATAGGAAGGATCATACTAGTTTGCCCTCACGCAGGCGAATGTGACCCTTTCAGTATATGGAGAACAAGATACTCAGAATCACCCTGGTGCAGATAATAAATAAGAAGAACCTTGTGGGTACCATCTAGATTACATGAAGCCCATGAAATTAAGATGCACTACTTTATATCTGCCCTCTCTCTCCAGTGTTTTACATAAGAGATAATCTCAGTATAAAGGATTAGTCCTTGGTGTAACCTTTGTTCATACCTGTAATAGAGTGTGGCACCACCCTTCTACAAGCTGTTTAGGGTTCTTTGTCGACAGATCCTGTCACAGATAGGATTATTTTGGGCTACATAAGGGAACTGACTTGAGGCCCCTCCCCCTCTTTTTCCTGCTCCTTCTTTTGGGTAGGACTCCTCTCAGGTGAGATCCTCTCTCATTGGTGGGAGATTTGGGCTCTCTTGTATGGTCTAAGTTCTGATGAGAGCTAGAGTTCTTTCATTATATTGGATTGTGGTGTTAGAGCTTTTGTACTATTAAAATCCTTTTTGGAACAGCGCCCGGATTTGTGAGCTTTCATCCCGTCCGTTCCCGGGGGGCCTCGTAGGTAGAAGAGAACTTTTGTCTTGATACTGTCAGGGACCCCAGCAGCATCCCTGACAAAAGGGGAAAGAGCAATGGATGCATAAGGAATGTTTGGAGGCAAGAGAAAACATAATGCAGGTGCCCCATGACCAACACTGTGGAGATTTTTGGGGAAATATGTAAGAGAAATAGCGACCAGAGAGGAAATTCATTGGGCAGCAAAGCCAGCTTCTGGAGGGCTTTGAAGATTTATTAAAGGCATCTGGGTTTGGGTCAGAAACTTCTAGAACACCATGGGGAGTATTTGAAGCTGGGCAAATCTGACTAGTTTAGCTTTCCAAAAGGAGGGTGGAAGAAGATGTGGGCAGCAGAAGGTTCCAGGGAAGTGTTTACTCAGCACCAAAGACAGCTGATGGCTGGAAGCAGTAGCAAAGAGTGAGAGGCAGAGACTGAGAAATGTCAGAATGTTGATCTTCCCAGGCTTGGGGGCCCATTAGAAATGGGCTGGAGAAGGAGAGAGCAATTTAGGATAATGCCCTCATAGACTCAGGCTTGGCTCCAGTGCCATGGTGAGGCTTGGCTCAAGATAGCTTATTGTAGAAAACAGAAAGCAGAATAGAGGATGAACTGGATTTTAGACTTGGTGACTTTGAGTTTTTTGTTTGTTTTTTTCCCAGAGACTACCCCTTTTGGCTCTAGAACAATGCTTCAAGGTCTATTTCCAGGGGCCACTGAGTAGGGTTTTGGTAAATGGGATAGCAGATGTATTTACAAATAAACTTTCTACCCTCCAATGTGGCAGTTAGCTCCTTGGATGTATTTACCTGGAGCCCAGGGGACTTGTGTAGCCTAGAAGTGCACATTCTGAGATCATTATTGGAGAGAAAACCACAGGTATGAGTTTTCACAGTAGCAGAATCAGGGGAGAGAAAAAGGCCTCGGGCTGGACTCAGCATGTTAGAAAGAGGGAAAGGGGCAGGGGCCCATGCTTCAGTGTGAAGGAGATCAATGGAACTTGGCTAGGATTGTGGAGAGCAGCTTCCTAGAGGACAGTGTCAGATGCCGCAAGAGGTCAAGCAGGGAATGGTATAGTATTAGAACAAGGATATTGGGTACAATCTATTGGGTAGACCAGTTGGCCAAGTTATATTCTCTCTTGGCTCCAAACATTCCCTTCTCCCTCCATTGCTCTTTCCTCCTTTCCCCATGAAGAGCCTTTTCTGTAACCAGTGTCCCATTGCCAGAAGTCGATGTCACCTCTTCTGAGGAGCTGCTTCCTCACATAAAGAATAAAAAGTTGAATGATTTTGGACCCCATTTCATTTCCAGTAAACAGAATCCATTTTAGAGGACATTTCTGTTTAAGTATTTAGAGATGAGGTGTTAAGTTTGAAATCCTCAGTGTCAGCAGTGGTTCCTCTCTTCCCTTTAGCATCTTCAAAGTAGAAGTTATGACATACAGGATTGGGGAGTAGGTGGAACTTGGCAGTGTTCAACCAGTAGTGAACCCCATTGAACTCCAACCCCTGCCTCTCTGAGTATGGGGCCTCCCACTTCCTGTTCTTCCATGGGGTTGTCCCAACCATCTCTATCACCCCCGTTTCCTGTGCTACTCTCCCCACCCACAGGGGTCTCCCTACTCTGTACTTCATGAGGAAGCCAACACCAGATAGTATCAGCTTGTCCATGCTTCGTGTCTGACCATCCACACTCAAGACCATTTGTCTTTTCCCTCTTCCTCATCTTCAACATTCCCAAGAAGTGGGTGCTGAGATGAGAATTTGGGTATTTTCAGGTTTGTACTCATGAGTGCTTGAAGGGTCACTTGAATTATTTTTAATAATTCAATTATATTAAATTGGTTTTAATAATTTAATAACTGGGAGAGGTCTCCCATCTCATACTCGGATGTCTGGGGGACCCCTACAAGCAATTCTTGAACAATTGGTCAGAAGTTCAATGCAAAGCCCAAGGAGGAAGTGCCGCTTGGGCCCTGCGGTGTCAGAGGCTACCCAGCTCACCCCAGAGATGCTCGGAGGACCACACTCATGAGTGCTTGACGGGTCACACCTAACGTTCAGGGCACCATGTGCTGCCACTTTACCTGCTTGCACCTGAACTCCTGTGCTTCTCCTCTCTGGTCCAGATTTCTATTTCAAACAAAATAAAGCTAATAGAGTTTCTTTTTTAGATTTTTAGCGGGTAGGACTATTTTTAAAATGAACATCCTTTCTCCATCTCTCTCTCTCTCTCTCTCTGCTGTCTTCTAAGCACACATGCTACACTGTGTGGCCTCACTAGGAAAGCCAGGAACGTTCTCCCTCCTTCAGCCTGTCACTGTCACTATTGTCATAAATTGTCCACATATGAAGCCTTTCTGGACGGATAGGCTTTCCCCTAAGGAACCCTGTGAGAATGCTTCTGGTCCCACACCTTTATTTATTCTCTTCTACCTTTCTAGATTTTTATGTGTATATAGATTTAAAGAAATAGAATTCTGGAGCTGTAGAGTAATATAGTGGGGAAGACACTTGCCCTGCATGCGTCTGACCCAGGTTTGATCCCAAGCACCCCATATGGTCGCCCCTGAGTCCAGGAGTAAGCCCTGAGCACTGCCGGTATGGCCCCAAATCCAACCAACCAACCAAACAAACAAAAGAAATAGAATTCCATGACAGTGACCGTTTCCAGCCTACCTGTTTCACCTACCAATATATTGGAAGCAGTTTTCCCATTTTAATGCAAGTAGATCCAGATCATTTGAATGGCTTCCTGGAGTGCATATTACAGCCTTTTCTTTGTCTTAGTGGATCCATATTGGTAGAAACTTGCTTTGTCTCTTTTTTTGCCATTATAGTCTTCCTGGCTGGTCTATTAGCATAATGGGCTTGTTGTTATAGTAATTATAAATTCAATGTAAAACTTAAATGATCATTATGATAATATTATATAACAAATATATTAATATATAACGTATAATAGATTTATTAATGACAAAACAATTATAATGTGAAATATTAGAAATATAATAGATTATTATATTATTATGTCCATGCAGTTAATATATTAATATATTCATTAATGAATGAATTAATTCAGTGTAATAGATTTTGATTATAAAATTAAAAGGCCCTGGTCCCTCTCCCTCTTTCTGACATGCTGAGTCCAACTCCTGGGGTCTCTTCCTCTAACTCTGCTGCTGTGAGCCCCCTCACGCTGTTGCTTCCCCTCTGACAATGGCCTCATGTTTGCTATTCTACTTGCTATTATAGTATCGTGTTATTATACGATTACATTATACCATCCCTGCTAATGCGTATTTGGAATGCACGCGCATATCTTCTCGAGTTAAACATCTAGAGGTAGGTTCATTTTCACCCGAGAAATTCCTACCACATATGTGAGCGGTGCTGGGAACCCTTGGCTCCATGTTTGTGTGTTCTGAAACCTTTGTGGCCTGGATGCCCCGCCCGGGGATGACACGAATATAAATTCTGTCTCTTTCTGTCCCCCCGCTCCCAGGGCTTACGTGAGTGTGAAGGAGCTGAAGGAGCTTCTGCAGCCCAACAGCACCCACTTCCTCAACATCTACTTTGCCAGCTGGGCGCAAAAGGGCCTGGCGGGCTCAGCCACCTGGCCGTGGGAGAAGGATGCCCTCACCCATCAGGGTAAGTGAGGCGGGCACCTGCGCAGCGGAGGAGAGAGGGGTCACCCACCAGGGCGTCTGTGAGCAGACACGGAGGAAAGTAAGAGAACATTCTTTGTGCCCTGTGAATGAGCCTTGTTGGCTGGCTGAGAAACGTTTGGGGCAGTTTGTCCAAGTGTTTCTTTCTTTTGGGCCGAGCGGGGGGCACAGTTGGTGATGCTTAGGGCTTGCTTCTGGCTCTGTCCTCTGGGATCTCTCCTGACAGACCTGGGGGACCATATCAGTGCTCAGGTCGGCTGCATGAAACGTAAACACCCTCCCTACTATACTATAGCTCTGACCCCTGTCCAAGTGTGTCAATAAAAGGACTGCCAAGGATGTCCAGACTGTTTATGGCCTGGAACGGGTGTTCCAGACTTACTTTATCTGCCACCTCCCTTTCAGAAAATATGATATAAAATTACACCCCCTTGGAAATCTACCTGCTTTAAGTAGACAAATAGAAGGTGCCCCAAGTGGCACTCAGGGGGTATTGTGATCCGCCTAGGTGGTTCCAGTGCAGTATTGATCTCTTTGGGGGTACCTGATCTCTGTGGACATAGATTCTTTTACCTCCTTTCAGCACTCAGTTCTTGCCCAGAGTGATCATTTCCAACCATCATTGTCATAGGTACCCCTTCTCTGTCCTAACAGCCTTCTCTCCCCAAACACCTCCCCGTCTTGTGGAAAGCTTCCAAGCATGGACCAAACTTCCACCTCCTGGCCCTTGTTTCTAATGATTTTTGGGGGCCGCACCCTTCAGTGCTTAAGGATAACTCCTGGCTCTGCACTCAGTAATCATTTTTGGATGGCTTGGGGAGTGGGTGGGGGAAACCATATGGGTTGCCGAGGATCAAACCCAGGTCAGCCACATGCAAGGTAAGCACCTTACCTACTGTACTATCTCTCCTGTCCCAGAATTCTTAATTATTTTCCTCAGAAAATAGTAGAATAAGTAAACAAATAGACATAGAAAAGCTTAACATTATGACTAATAAATTTAATTAACAAATCAGAACAGTATATTTAGCTATTTAGAACAATGTATTTAGCTAATAGGAATATACAGTCTTCTCATCTTCACAGAACTTCTACCAAGAAAGCGGGTTGAAAAAATTTATTTATAAAGGAATTAAATTCAAAGACTTGCTTTTTCAATTCATCAAAAATAAACTAGAAACAAATTACAGCAGAAAATTTGGGCCGGAGTGATAATACAGTGGGTAGGCCATTTGCCTTGTACTCAGCTGACCTGGGATCGAGCCCCAGCATCCCTTATGGTCCCCTGAGCACTGCCAGGAGAAAATCTCAGGATTTACTCCTGAGATTTTTTCCAGGAGTAAATCCTGAGATTTACTTCTGCAGAGCCAGGATTAACTCTTGAGTATCACCAGGTATGACCAAAAAATCAAAGAAAAAAAAAAGAGGAAAACTAGGAAATCCCCAAAATATTTAGGGATAGTCAATATTCTTCTAATTTTGCTCCTGGCACAAGGAGCAAACCACAATGCAAATAAGAAAATAGTTTATAATGGAATGACATAAGTATAAGATGTGAAATGGTTGTCACAATCAAACCAGTTTACACCCGCCATTTTCCACATCTGGACTTCCCTCTCGTCAGAACTCCACCCAGCAAATGAGCCTATCACAGCCTGGCTCGTGTGGCGCAAGCGGCCTCGGGGTTCATCAATAAATGCTAGATTTAGAGGTGACTACAAGAGTATGCCACCCGCGCGGCAGAGCCTGGCAAGCTACCCGTGTCGTATTTGATATGCCAAATACCAGTAACAATTATAGACCTTATTCCCATAACCTGATGGAATGGTTTGAGGCTCTTTATGTTCCTGGAGAAAGCAGGTGCCCTTGGGCTCTACTAGCATGAAACAGGACATATGGAGATGTTACTGGTGCCCGCTTGAGCAAATCGATGATGAGCGGGAAGACAGTGATACAGTGACAGTGAATGGAATGACATGTTGGCTTACCAACATACAATACACATGGGAAGTTTTATAATGGGGAAGAACATGGAGCTTTTATCCAGAGCCTTTGAAAAAAACTTAGAGATGAAGGAAGTCTGAACCAAGTATTGATCTCAAAAAGTTAGAAAAATGTATCTTAGTAACCCAAAGAAGACAGAAACGAGTAATAAAGCGAAGTAAGCTTCGTTAGAAAATATTTATAAAGCTCGATGTCTGTGGGGGCATACATATGATTGGCGACCCCCTAGAAAAACTGGTCAAGGAAACAGTCACAAAAAGTAGGATTCTATTACCCTATCAAGAGTAAAAGACATGGTTTCATATCTCATACATCAATAAGCAATAAATATTTTTACAAAACACTCAGACATTTCCTACACCAGAAGAAAAAAGTCATCATGAGTGTTGTAACTGTCTATCTCACAGTGATATAATAAAATTTTTTAAAAAGTCATCATGAATCTCTTGCCATACATACAAATCAACTCAAACCACATAATGGATTTAAATGTCAAAGATAAACCTACACAACTTTATAGAAGAAACCTAAGGGGAAGTCTGCAGGGCGGGAAGTAGACACTAATTACTTGTGATCACTTGATCACTTGATCACTTGAATCCACGTTATTAATCGATTTGCTCGAGTGGGTGCCAGTAACATTTCCATTGAACCCTATCACGTGCCAATGTAGCCCAATGGCTACAATTACTTGTGATGCCCCAAGAAAGTCTCATCAGTCAAGAGGGATGAATTATCCTGAATCAAAAATTGACACCGTCCCTCTGAAACAGTGTTAAGTGGAACAAGGAAATGTCAGAATTGGAAGAAATATTTGCAGCTTACACTTCACCCAAAGGGAGAATTCTCAACATCTAACAGTCAAGTCCACAGACAGTCTCTCCTGACCTTTACCGATTTCTTTGCTAAAATATATTTTGAGTAAGCCAATTCCTTCATTAACAACAATTCTTTATAGATATTTTATTTTGACATAATGGTAGAGTTAAGGATCATTTTAAGAAATTATACCTGGGTGCAGAAGATGGTACCCGGTTCCAGGTTTCAGTCCCTGGAACCAAGTATGGTCCCCCGAGCACTGATTAAAGAGCTCTGAGCACTGCCTGAAGTGTGAACTTAAAAAAATTATACAGAGATTTCTTTTTTTTTTAAATATTTTATTATACCACAGTAAGGTATACAATTACAAAGATATTCATGTTTGGATTTCAGTCATACAGAGATTTCATATCCTCACCACAACCAGCACACACGCACATGTATACCACACACACTATTTTCTACCCCTTCCTCAAGCATCTTTTTGTTTTGTTTTTGGGTCGCTCCTGGTGATGCACAGGGCTGACTCCTGGCTCTGTGCTCAGGGTGGACTCCTGGCAGTAATGAGGGGAACATAAAGTTTGTCAGGAATGAACCCACATTGGTCATGTGCAAGGCAAATGCTCTACCTGCTGTACTAAAACTCTGTGCCCCCCCACAGTGTCATATAAAGCAATAAATTTCGAAAGCTGTCACAAACAGGATATAAGGGCTATTGATCATAAATTATAAGCTGTCTGCATCTCCTTCCCAATTGAGTTATCGTCTTGCAAGGACAAGTTGTCCATGACTGATCAAAGCAGAGTTGCAAAACGCAGCTTGGAATAAACAAGCGGGAAGTTTCTTATAGGAGAATGACACAAGTTTCTCGCCCCTCTGACTAGCTCTGGTGTCTGCAATAAAGGGTCATGACAGCCCCCGTGAAATGGGAGTTAGCAGCAAGTGTGGCACTTTTTGGTTTTTTTTTTTTTTTTTTTTTTTTTTTGTTTTTTGGGTCACATGTGGCAATGCTTGGGGGTTACTCCTGGCTCTGAGCTCAGGAATTACTCCTGGCGGTGCTTGGGGACCATATGGGATGCCGGGGATCGAATCTGGTTTGGCCTTGTGTAAGGCAAACGTCCTACCCGCTGTGCTATCGCTCTGGCCCCACTTTTTGGTTTATTTTCCAGTTCTTAAGTGTTGAGAAACTTTGCTCCCTAGTTTGGGTAGATGGGGACAAGCAGG
Source organism: Cryptotis parvus (assembly GCA_021461705.1). Classification (NCBI taxonomy): domain Eukaryota; kingdom Metazoa; phylum Chordata; class Mammalia; order Eulipotyphla; family Soricidae; genus Cryptotis; species Cryptotis parvus. The sequence continues at coordinate 26,020 of JAJIBD010005671.1, read as the reverse complement.
TTCAGGGAGGTGCCCTTGGTTCTTTGATGAAGATCGAGTGACAGAGGAGCACCATGGAGAAGGAGCACCACAGAAAGGAGCACCACGCCCAGAAACAGCCACAATTTGCGGAGTGTGTGTGTCTGGTGATTTTAGCCATAGTGCTGTTATGGCATGTGGGTACCGGGTGTGTGGTGGTTGACAGGCGTTATTGCCTGTGCTCGTTCCCCCTCCACATGGGCCTCTCGGGCCACAGAGATGGCGCAGCACGGAGAGCACTTGCCTTGTGGGCCTCGAAGACCTCATATGGTTCCCCCAAGCCCTTCAGGAGTGATTCCTGAGCACAGAGCCAGGGTAAGCCCTGAGCACTGCCGGCGTTGGCCCAAAGCAAAACCAAAACAAACAATAAGAGTAATGGGCATCTTATGGCCAGGGGAAAGAACAGGTCAGGGCACCTGCAAGGTGCAACCCCCGCTCCATCCCTGGCACCACAGAACCTTGCAAGCTTGTTGGGTGCAGCCCTGGAGGCTCCCTGGACATTGCTGGCTATGGCCCCAGTGCCCCCCCCACACACACACATCCCAGAACGGTCCGCATAAGCAACGTTACAGCAAGCTAAACATTGAACTAACAGTTGGGCTGCCTGAGCACTGCCCGGTGTGATCCCTGGAGCACTGTTTGAAAAACTCCTGCCATCCTCTAGCCCTCATGCCACCCTCCACTTTTTCTAAAACCTTCTCCATTTACTTTTATCCACCTTCCCCCTCCTTTTTTTTTTTTTTTGGCTTTTTGGGTCACACCTGGCGATATTCAGGGCTTACTCCTGGCTCTGCACTCAGGAATTGCCCAGGATGGCCGCATGCAAGGCAAACGCCCTCCCCACTGTGCTATAGCTCCGGCCCCTTCTCCTCTCCCTTTATCTGCTCACTTCCCTTCATCATTTTCCATCCTGGGCCCACGAGGATATACTCTTTCCCCTGAATCCCATGCACACTGTCTCTGTCTTGTGCTTCTCTTATGAAGACTGAGTTCGGGGGAGCATTTTAGCTGGTAATGGGGACATGATAACGTACGTAGGCACCTTCAGAGACACTCTCGGCCTCCCGGTTTCATTGGGCAAATGACCGTCAGCCCGAAATGCCTTACAGAAGTGCTACGAGACATTGCAATGCCTGTCCTGATCTCGTCCGGGCCCCGTTGGTTCTTGTTTGTGTGTGTTTGAGTAATGGTTAGATTTGACTCCCACCATTTGGGACTCCTCCTCACCCCGAGCCACTCTGGTGGTCTCGCTGTAAAGCTGGGAAAGCCGGTTGTCGCTGGGGTACGCCCACCTCCCCAGGGGAGCTCAGCTGCCAGCTACTGGGACTTTGTTCGCCCTTTAATCAATGGCTTCAACAACCCTTTTCTTCCTCGGCCCCATTCCCAAGACCACAAAACAGCCCAGTCTTATTGTTTTCACTGTCCCTTATAATCAAGACTGAAAGAGTTTCTAAGAAACCATCGTTGCGCTACCCCCGCCCTCTGGACCACCACACACCAGCCCCATGGAGCAGCAGCTGAGCCCACATGGTTGCCCTTGTGCAACCTTGACAGCCTCGGTCGTTATTGCATGGTCCACACTCATGGGGGAGCCCCTCGGATGCACGTTCAGATGCAGGCAGGGAAGGAGCGAGAGTGGGGATGGAGGGCCAGAGCAGTAGTACAGAGGGGAGGGCGTTTGCTGTGCGCGCAGCCGGCATCCCATATGACCCCCTCGAGCACCGCCAGGAGTAATTCCTGAGTGCAGAGCCAGGAGTCAGCCCTGAGCATCAGCAGGTGTAAGAAAGAAAGAAAGAAAGAAAGAAAGAAAGAAAGAAAAGAAAGAAAGAAAGAAAGAAAAGAAAAAAAAAAAAAAAAAAAAAAAAAAAAAGTGATGGACACTGATGTGGCCCTGAGGCCCTCATTTGTAGCCCTCGTGACCCTCCATCAGTGGCCCTTGTTTCACCTGGGCTGTGTCTGATTCCGAGCTGGTATGACTATGCCAGGGCCATGGGGAAAAAGGGGGGGCCCTTTTTGTCCTTAGCATCCATTCAGCCTAGTCACCTTAGAGGACCCTGGTTCCCCACTTCCCTTCCGTACACACCAGCCATGTGCCGCCTGATTCCAGTTTGGAAGGAGATCCGGCTAGCCTATCTCTGGAACAACTTCTCCCACCAGTCTCTCTGCTGACTACTGCCTCAGCTGTGTGGACAAAGCCAAGGGATGCTTGTCATTAGGCGCTGTCCATCTCCTGACTTTGAGTGTCCTGATGGGCTCTCTCCGAGGCCAGTTCCCGGCTGAAGGAACCCTGATCCCTCCAGGCAAGGCCTTGGAGTCAGTCTGTGATGGCAACTGGTGGAGGAGAGGGAGGGTGACTCTGTGCCCCTGAGACCAAGTGGCCTGTTTGAGTAGCAGGAGGAGAGAGTTCCAGAAAGCAGAAAAGAGACTGTGCCTTTTGCCAAAAGGGTGAGCTCACCCCCAAGAGAGGAGCGGACAGGAAGGCAGGGGAGGAGCCCTTTAGGGAACCCTAACTTTAAAATTTAAGTTCCATGTCACAGTGCTTGGGGACCCCCAGGACCCAGTGGCTTTCAGGGGCCTCCAGGGGCTGTATCTGTGGGCTCAGAGGACTGTGGTGCTAGGGCTGGAACCAGGCTCAGCCACAGGAAGGAGTGTGCCTCAGCCCATGCATGCCCTGTCTCTCTGGCGCCACCTCTTGGTACTGTATGTGGCAGTCAGCACGGAGGGCCTGGGCCTTCTCCTGTGCTCTCGCCTGCCTCACTAGTGTTGGCGGCTAGTCCAACAGTCTCCCATGATTGTGGCTCAAGAAATAATCAGTCGGAGCTGGGGTGCTTGGACTGGGGGTAGGGAGCTTGCCTTGCATGCGGCAGCACAGCTGAAGCCCCAGCTTCCCTGAGCACAGGGCCAGGAGTCAGCCTGAGCACCACCGCGTATGGCCCCCACAAGACTCAGCAAACAGCTGATGAAGGGTTGGGTCGTGGTGTGTTTGCAGCCAGAGACTTCCAGGAGGCAGCTCAGCAGTCCTTCAGGGCTGGAAATGGGAGCCTGATCTTCTCAGAGGGCCGAGGGGGCTCCTCCTCTGGTGCTCAGGCTGGTCCTGTTCCTCCTCTCCTCTGGCAGGCGGTGTGGTGCTCAACCCCGTCTATTACGGCATGCCCGGCCACACCAACACCATGATCCACGAGCTGGGCCACGTCCTGGGACTCTACCACGTCTTCAAGGGGGTGAGCGAGAGGGATTCGTGCGCTGACCCCTGCCGGGAGACAGTGGCATCCATGGACACGGGGGACCTGTGTGCTGACACCGCTCCCACACCCAAGAGCAAGCTGTGCGGGATCCCCAGGCCGGTCAACGACTCCTGTGGCTTCACCGAGTTCCCAGAGGCTCCGTTCAACAACTACATGAGCTATACAGGTACCCTGGTCGCCCGTGTGGGGGAGGGGCCCCAGGGGCCTGGGGGTGTCCCCAAGTCGTCACTGTTTTTCTGTTTATTTGTTTTGGGTTTTGGGCTAAAGCCAGCAATGCAGGGGTTACTCCTGCCTCTGTGCTCAGGAATTACTTCTTGCGATGCTCAGGGGCCCTATGGGATGCTGGGGATCAAACCCAGGTGAGCCGCTTGCAAGGCAAATGTCCTTTGCGCTGTACGATCACTCTGGCCCCACAAAAGGTCATTGTTATTGGGGAATTGACTCTATCCCCGAGACGTGCCTGCAAGAACTTCAGAATGTGCGGAGCTGGCCAGGAATCAGTGACCAGTCATGGACTCTGGCCCAGAAGAGAAAAGGACCTTCTTGAGTCCTGCAGTGTCCAGGAGAGTTAAACATGAGACACACAGGGCAAAACCCCCTCTCCCACTGAGGTTTCATGGATTTCCAGAACATGTTCGTTCCTGCCCACAGGGTCTGATGGACACTGTACCTGATGGAGAAAGAGGTTTAGGGTCTCAAGGGGGTCCTTAGGAGTAGATCTCCTCACCCTACCCTGCAGTTTATTTTAATCCAACCAGAATTCCAGGATGGAGAGATAGAGGGCTACAAGGAATTCTTCTTCTTCTTCTTCTTCTTCTTCTTCTTCTTCTTCTTCTTCTTCTTCTTCTTCTTCTTCTTCTTCTTCTTCTTCTTCTTCTTCTTCTTCTTCTTCTTCTTCTTCTTCTTCTTCTTCTTCTTCTTCTTCTTCTTCTTCTTCTTCTTCTTCTTCTTCTTCTTCTTCTTCTTCTTCTTCTTCTTCTTCTCCTTCTTCTCCTTCTTCTCCTCCTTCTCCTCCTTCTCCTCCTTCTCCTCCTTCTCCTCCTTCTCCTCCTTCTCCTCCTCTCTCCTCCTTCTCCCCCCTTCTCCTCCTTCTCCTCCTTCTCCTCCTTCTCCTCCTTCTCCTCCTTCTCCTCCTTCTCCTCCTTCTCCTCCTTCTCCTCCTTCTCCTCCTTCTCCTCCTTCTCCTCCTTCTCCTCCTCCTCCTTCTCCTCCTCCTCCTCCTCCTCCTCCTCTCCTCCTCCTCCTCCTCCTCCTCCTCCTCCTCCTTCTCCTCCTTCTCCTCCTTCTTCTCCTTCTCCTTCTCCTCCTCCTCCTCCTCCCTCCTCCTCCTCCTCCTCCTCCTCCTCCTCCTCCTCCTCCTCCTCCTCCTCCTCCTCCTCCTCCTCTTCTTCTTCTTCTTCTTCTTCTTCTTCCACACCGGACGATGCTCAGAGGTTACTCCTGGCTCGGCACTCAGGAATCACTCCTGATGGTGCTCCGGGGACTGTATGGGATGCCGGGGATCAAATCCCAGTTGACCGCATACGATGCAAATGCCATGCCCATTGTAGTATCGCTGCAGCCCCGTTATAAAGAATTCTTGAGTTCCTGCCACCTCTAACTGTGACCAAGCTCTGAGAGGCAGAAAATAAGCTAAAATAAAAATCTGCCAAACACCCTCTGCGGGCCCCCTCTTGAAGGACCTTTGCGGAAACGGTGCCCCTAGTGTTCATATGGAGAAGCGATCTTCTCCCACCTGCCGGCTACAGACTGTTGCAGGGACCCCCTCCCCACCCCACCCCCCGGAGGCAGCAAGGCAATACATCACTGTGCACAGACCATTTTTCACTGATGGATATTGAAATCGGTCCCTAGACATCCTGCTCGCATCGCGTGGGCGGCACTCACTTGGGTGGACGCGGACACTGGAGAGTCTGAGACCCCCGTGACTCAGTGGAGGGAGCAGACTTTCTCGGCTGCTGGTGCTCTCACGGCCCCGCCTCTCTCCCCACAGACGATCACTGTACCGACAGCTTCACCCCGAACCAAGTGGCCCGCATGCACTGCTACCTGGACCTGGTCTATCAGCAGTGGGTCCACAGCCGGAAGCCCACCCCCCATCCCCATGCCCCCTGTGGTCATCGGCCAGACCCCAGCTCCCTCACCGTTCACTGGCTGCCCCCATCGGCGGAGGGATATATGACAGGTGAGAGCGGCGTTTTGTTTGCAAGGGGGAAGAGGGAGCCTTTTCTCTGGGGATTCCTTTGGGGGGTACAGAAGGACTCTTCCAGGCAGTGTTCAGCCCCATTCTTGGGTCATTCCTAGCAATACCCAGAGAGGCTGGGTAGCTGGGGCTCAGGATGTGTGGGAGGGAGAAGGTGCTGGGTCAGACGTAGGGCCTGAAGAGTGCCACATGCGACAACCCTCCCGCTCGGTCTCAGCCCCACGCTGAGCTTTCCTTATGCACCAGGGTAAGTGCTTGAATTTGCAGGTGAGTCCGGAGGGGTGGGGACGGGACACTACCCGTTTTTAGCTAAAATGGTGTGCTGGTATCCCAACACCTTAACAGAGTTCAGGACCTGCTGTGCCCATGGCCTTCTGTCCTTTAGTCCCCTAGAAGGGCTCTGGGGCATTTGCAGGCAGCTGAGCTGGCCAAGCTGAGGAGGCATCCGGCAGCTTTTGGGGTATCTAGGTTGTACCTTAGGGTCCCCGATGGGCAGTTCTCAAACCATCTCTCCTGCCCCTTGTATTGGCCGCTCTCTCGATGTCCTTCTCTGTCCTTCTCTATCCTTGCCTGGAGTGTCCTCTCTGGCTCTTTGGCAGGGGCTGAGGGTAGGGGACACCCAGCTGTGCTCAGGGCTTGCTCCTGGCTCTGTGCTGAGATCAGTCTTGGAGGTTCACAGGGGAACATGGGATGCCGGGACTCAAACCTGGGTTGGCCATGTGCATGGCAGTGCCCTCCCTGCTGTCCCTGCTCTGGCCCACAACCTTCCTGTGTGTCCTTGTCTCTCGGCCTGCCCCCTGCCCCCAACTCTGGTGCTGCAAACATCATCTCTGTGCTGTGCTGGCTCTGCTGCAGGGCACCCTCTCCAGCAGCAGGTTGGTAGAGAACAAAACGCCTTTGACAAGTGACAGGAGGAGGGAGCGGGTGGGGATAACCAGGATGGACCAGCAAGCAATGGCTGCAGGTGTCCATCCTCCAGAACTGCATCCCCAGGACCTAAGGAGCGAGAGCCACTGTGCCTGATGGAGCATGTGGGGCACCTCCCCAGGCTCTAGCCCTCTGGATCTTATGGGAAACCTAGCTCAGAGAAGCAGAGGGTGGCGGGTCACCGCCTGGCAGCAGCACAGAGGGCCCAGCCAGGGAGGAGGGTCAGTGGTTTCAATTGACACGTGTCTGTGTCTGGGGCCCCACCAAGGAGTGGATGTCACCAGAGCCCAGGGGCCAGCCAGAGGGACAGGTGAGTCACGACTGCAAAGCCACACTCGCAGCCTCCTGGGTTCCCGATGGATGCCTTGGTGCCCCCTTCCTGCCTGGCACCACTGAATCCCGCAGCCTTCCAGAGAAACCTGGGGGCCGGGAGAGGTGGCAGGCCTCTGCAGGTGTGGCCCAGGCAGCTCAGCTGGGAATGCTCCCAGTTTACAGGACACACGTAACAGTTTACGCTTGTCATTCCCTCTCCAGTGGGGGCCACGCTCTAGCCACGCAGGCAACATCACAAGTGGCCGCATATCTGTTGCCTGTCCGACACATGAGCGTCACCCGTACAGCCATTTGTGTCATGGAGGGATAGTGTTTGCACCTGGTCGGAGGTCCCTGAGGGCCAAGTGCATGAGAGAGGTGCTTGGAGCCCAGGGGTCACTGACCGGGGTCAGCCTCTGAACCCAGTCACTCAGGGATTTGGAAATTGTTTGGAAATTGCTGCTGAGGAACTTGGCGCAACCTTGGCAGTGAACTTGGTTTTCTTGGCGCCGGGTGTCCTCTATGGATATACATGGGGCCGTGAAGAAACAGTGCCAGCAAAGCACCTCAGGCCAAGAGCCTGGAGAGGGCAGCTGGCCATGCGGTCACTCACCGCATTGATGAGTTTCTTGGAATATCGCAAGATTTTCCTCCCCCTCATTGTCAAGTGACCTTCATTAATGTCTCCATTTCCCCTTCTGTCCTTCCCAATTGGGCTTTGGGGAGCCCAGGTAGCAGAGAGGGCCCTTGAGGTTCTCTGACTGACATTGGCCACACCCTTCCAGTTCCCCCAGATCAAATGGGACTCCCTAAACAAGCTCAGGGGCTGTTTGGGTGTGAGTGGTGCCCACCTTCAGGGCTGCAGCATTCTGGCTGAGGTAGCAGGGAGGAACCAGCTGCCAGGGCAGTGCTGCCATGGGTTTTGAAGGGTGAACAGGAGTTGGCTCGGCAGAGAAGCCTGGCAAGGCTGGTGGGCAGGACGGGGAGATCCTGCTTCCAGGAGCCTGGGCACTGGGCGGGCCAGGCTGAAGCTTGCTTGTAGGCACTGTGCATCCTGTGACCCCTTGTCTGTAGAGGATGAGAAGCCCAGGGCAGTGGGCCCACCTGAGCACAGACTGGCCCGTCCTGACAGCTGTGTCTGTCTTCACTGGGAGGCTCAGCAGTGCCCAGATGCTTCTAGAGAAGCTGGAAGATTCAGGTCCTGGGGGGTGCAGCTATAGCGCAGCAGGGAAGGCATTTGCCTTGCACACGGCCCACATGGGTTTGATCCCCGGCATTCCATATGGTCCCCCTAGCACTGCCAGGAGCGTTCCTGAGTGCAGAGCCAGCAGTAACACCTGAGCATCACTGGGTATGACCCCCAAAAAAAAATACATTTGAGTGCTGGGATGGATGCGTGCTCCCCCCACCCCCCGCCTGCAGGGTCTCCCCGTCTCCTCCCTTGACCCCACTCTCCTGACCCCCTCCCCACTCCTGTCTTCCCAGGGCCCAGGGAGCTGTGTGCAATGCCTGCTCGGAGGACGGGACTTTCCGCCAGTATGCGTACAAGGCTTCCTCCCCACGTGTGTGCGGCGCCTCCGGCTACTGGACCCCGGAGGAGGCCGTGGGTGAGTGAAGCACTTTTCGTGTCCAGTGGGGCTGCTGGGGACTGGGTGAACGGAGAGGGCAGGGCAGCTTCTGGCATGAAACACTACCATATGTGTGCGTGCTCATAGGCCATTGCTTAGGCATGAGCACACATGGCTGATATGTGCAGGCACAGTAGCACATGCGTGTGGTGCTTAGGCATGTGTGCACACACTTATCCTGTGCATGTAACTGCTCACATGTGTTTGTAGGTGTATGGTTCCATGTGAATGCCAGTGTGTGTGTATGTGTGTGGTATGTGTATGTAATTATATGTCTTAGTGCCCACACGTGTCTCTGTGTGCATATGTGTTTTCATGTGTGTTCCTTTGGGGGGCACGTGGACATGTATAGAACCTTGCCTGTGTGTCTGGGGTATAATAGCATTCATATGTGTTCTGCTTGGACACACACGTAGTCTTAGAAGCTCAGCATGCATGCATGTGTGTGTGAGAGAGAGAGAGAGATGGGGAGAGAGGGAGAGGGGAGGGAGAGAAAGGAGGGAGGGAGAGGGGGGAGAGAGGAGAGAGAAGAGAGGGAGAGAGGAAGAGAGAGGAGAGGAGGAAGAGAGAGAGGAGAGGGGAGAGGAGAGAGGATGGAGAGAGGGAGAGGGGAGGGGGAGAGAGGGAGAGAGGAGGGAGGGGGAGAGAGGGGGAGAGGGAGGGAGGGAGGAGGGAGGGAGAGAGGGGGAGGGGAGGGAGGGGGGAGAGAGAGGGAGGAGGGAGGGGGGAGAGAGAGGGAGGGGCAGAGAAAGCAAGGGAGAGAGATTTGCGACATCTCTAAGGTCCCAGGAAGGACCCTGCCTGGTGCTTCTTACAAGCCCAGCGTGAGTCCTTGTGCTTCACTGTTCTGGGCATGCAGCGGTCAGCAGAGGCCCAAGAGTGTCCGAGAGGCTGGCCGCAGTCCGCCATGGTCTGGGGAAGAAAGTGGCTCAGACTGGGGTGGCCCATGTGCAAGCTGAGTGCAGCCACTGCAGGTGACCCTGGCTCCGGCCACCAGAGGAAGAACCACACAGCCTGGGCACGCCCTCAGGGCCATGCCTGTGGGGTGTGGACAGGCTGTTCCCAGCTGACCCTCTTAGACTCGTTTATGGGCCTGTTACTCATGGTACTGCCTGTGCTTTGGACGTGATAGCGGCTGGGCCCCTGGTGCAGGAATGTTTGTTCTCTGCCCACTTTTTGGTTCTTTCGGGTCCCTAAGACGAGGGGCCAGTTCAGACCTGAACAGGCCGGTGCCTTGGCCGTGACCATGGCCTTCAGCCCCATCTCAGGAGGCCTGACAGGGTCTCCGGAGAAGCATGGGACCTCCCAAAGGGCGGGATTGATCCGACTCTCACAGGTGTCTCTCAGGGTCGAGCAGACTCGCTTCCGTCTACACTGGCTCCCAGACCTCAAGCCTGGTGTTTCCTCAGAGGACTTCCGGGGACCGAGCTTGTCCAGGGGCAGGGAGTCTCACCTACCAGTACAGCTCTTGGTTTCTGTCGCCTCTGGGGTCTGCTGTTTCCTGATATCCTGCACTGGAAGATGAGCCTCTCCTGTCCTGTCTGTCCCCTCCCTTCCCCTTCCCCCTTCTCTTCCCCCTTCCCCTCTCGTCCCCTTCTTTCCACTTGGTAGAACTTGTGATGCTCAGGGCTGACCCCTGGCTCTGCACTCAGGGATCACTCCTGGACAGGGTTCTGGGGGGTTAGGGACTGAACCCAGGTCACTATATGCGTGGCCAGCGCCCTCCCCTCTGTCCTGTCTCGGGCTCCTGTGGTCCTTTAAGCTCTGGCTCCTTCCAGCTCCAGCGCTCAGTGCCTGAGCCCCGCCCATGCGTTTGTCCATCTGTGCCCGCAGGGTCTCCAGATGTGGACCTGCCCTGTCTGCCCAACCTGCATGCCTGGAGCCCCGAGCTGCACCTCTACCACGTGAATGTGACCGTGCCCTGCCCAGCCGAGGGCTGCAGCCTGGAGCTGCGGTTCCTGCATGCCGTGGAGGCCGATGCACTGACCGTTTGGCTTACCTACCTCTCACGGTCCGACGGCTCCCCTGCGCTCCTAGACGCCGAGGTCCTGCTGCAGGATGGCACATCCGTGCACCTGGGGCCCCTGGACACAGCCTGTGACCACGCCGCTCACGGTCAGGCTGCAGGTGGACGGGAAGGTCTCAGGGGTGCGGCTCTACACGGCCGACGGCGGGGTGGAGATCGGCGCGGCGCAGCTGACCTCGCAGCCCCGCAGTCCCCTGTGCTCCCACTGCGCCCCGTCACCTACCGCCTGCTGCGGGAGGCCCCATTCGCCAGCGGCCTGCCCGTGGAGGTCACGCACCCGCAGAGGCAGTTCACAGACCTGTGAGTGGGGTCAGCCCAGGGCCTGGGGCCAGGATGCTTCCCGCCCCCAACACACAGTATTTCCTAGACAGATGTGGGGCACCACTTAGGGTTTCGAGGGGTTTCAGCAGGACCGAGGGTCCTCGGCTGAGTCATCCTTGTCTCTTCTAGGGGGATCCCTACCCCCTTTTAATTTGTTTGGGGACCACACCTGGCAGTGCTCAGGACTTATTCCTGGCTCTGTGCTCAGGCGTTATTCCTGCAGGACTTTGGGGACCCTATGGAATGCCAGGGATTGAACCAGGTCGGCCGTGTGCAAGGCCAGCACCCTCTCTGCTGTGCTGTGGCTCTGGCTTCCCGGGCCCCCTATTCCTCCCCCTCATCCTCCTCCTCGTCCTCCTCCTCCTCCTCCTCGTCCTCTTACTTCTCCTCCTCCTCCTCCTCCTTTTCTCCTCCTCTTTTCTTCCTTCTCCTCCTCCTCCTTTTCTTCCTCCTCCTCCTCTTCCTCCTCCTCCTCCTCCTCGTCCTCCTCGTCCTCCTCATTCTTGACATCCTCCTCTTCTTCCTCTTCCCTCCTCCTCCTCATCCTCTTACTCCTCCTCTTACTCCTCCTCTTCTTCCTCCTCCTCCTTTTCTTCCTCCTCCTCCTCCTTTTCTTCCTCCTCCTCCTTTTCTTCCTCCTCCTCCTTTTCTTCCTCCTCCTATTCCTCCTCCTCCTCCTCCTCCTCCTCCTCCTCCTCCTCCTCTTCTTCCTCCTCCTCCTCTCCTCCTCCTCCTCCTCCTCCTCCTCCTCTTCTTCCTCCTCCTCCTCTCCTCCTCCTCCTCCCCACTCTCCAGGGACTCTCTGCTTCCTCTCCATATGCACGGGGACCTGCAGGGTGTCTGAGCAGGGTGTCTCAGCTCAGACCAGTGGGTGACTGCCCCTGGGGCGGGGTCAGCCCCAAAGACACCTGGGGTCACTGAGCCTCACATTCCCCAAGGGGCAGATGTCAGGGTGCACAGATCTCCCGACAGGTTTGACAGGTTAGTCCTGCAGCCATTGGCATGATCCTAAAGTCTAGGGTTGAAGGCGCCAATCCTAAAAATTCCGAGTGTTGGCCGGGCATTCTGCCTCCACTGCCACGTCGTGGATAGGTGCGCCAGACATCAGGTCACTCCAGGTCCCCTGGATGGCACTGTGCAGCCCAGCGACAAAAGGAAAGCTCGGCTGAGATGCACGACATGGCCGACGAAGGGCACAGTTTGTAGAAGCCCCATGCAAAGCCTGGTTCCCTTCTCAGCATCCTGTCTCTACTTTGGTTAGCGCCCTGCACCCGAAAAGCCTCTCCCCTCCTCGGTGCCCATGGAGCAAATCCCTGGTTGCCTCCCCAGGGCCTGCAGGGGGTGGGGGTGGGGCAGTTGGTTGCGTCTCCCGCAGTGGGGATGTCTCCTGCCCCCACAAGCTGGTGGAGGGGTCCTCGCCTCTGGCACAAGACTTTCTCTTCCCCACTGGAAACCGCGTCCGCTCAAGCCCACAACTGAGATAAGAATGATCTAGGCTCCGCGGCCCAAGACCAGCTCAGACACTTTCTGTCCAGTTGCTTTGGGCTTCTCAAGACCATAGGCGGACATTTTATTTGTTTGTTTAAATGTTTTTGGCTTTTGGGGGCGCACCCCGCAATGCTCAGGGGCTACTCCTGGCTCTAAACTCAGGAATTATTCCTGGTGGATTGCCTGCTGGACTCTCACCCGGAGAGGCGATGTTTTAAAATCATCTTGTTTGGGGGCTGGAGCAATGGCACAGCCCCCAAATGGAGGGCGCTTGCCTTGCAAACCCACCCAGGGTCAGTCCCTCACACTCCCTAACGTCCCTGAGCACCACCAAGAGTGACCCCTGAGCACAGAGGCAACGGTTAGCCCTGAGCACAGATGGGTGTGGTCCCCAAAAAGTGAGGGTTTTTTAATGGTTTCTCCTGTGTGGGGCTGTTGGTTGTCTGGGTGTGCGCCCAGAGGTCTCTGCAGCCCCGCCGGTGGGAGCACATGGCATAGTGGCAGGGCCGCCGTGCAGCCGCAGCACTGCTACGTGGTGCATGGCGCCTGCTTTTCCCCCCCTTTCCCTACAGTCTTGCTCTTAAACTCCCACCCAGGGTCCAGGACACATCCCCCTTCTGGACTGGGCGGTCACGCCTTGTTTTGCTTCCCACAGGGAGGTCCAGCCAGGGCAGATGTATCGGTACCAAGTCCAAGCTGAGGCCAACGGCGAGCTGGGGGGAACCTTCACCTCCATTGAGCCACACTCACGGCGCTGCCTTCTGCGGCGATGGGAAAGTGACCAGGTGAGTGCCAGGGCCTGACCTGGCCTACATCAGCAACAAGCTCAGGCGGACTCGGACTTGGGGCTGAATGGGCTCAATGATGCAGTAAATCCAGTCTTGGGCATGGGGGCAGGGGCTCCAAGAACGTGGCTCTTTGGCTGGTTCTACTCAGAGGCTGGTCTGGAGTCTGCCCCAGGTATGATTTCAGAAGGAATTCAGGGTCCAAGCACTTTATCAGATAAAGGAGGAGGTGGGGCAAAACATGTGGCCTGTGGCCTGACTTCTGGAAGCTGGAGCCACTCCGGGCGCCTGTGTTCCCAGTGTAATTCTCATGGCCTCACTCCCAGGAAGGCCCGTTTGCAGCGGGATTCTTGACCACACTCAAACACCACTGGTCTTGATTAGTGGGTGTCACTGCTGGGGGCTTCAGTTCACGCCTGGGCCTTTTCTACTGCCCTTGAGGGAGCGGAATTCCCCCGGCCTGGTGGTGAGAGCACAGCCAACTCTCCATGCACCAGCAGGCACCCCCTCCCCACCTTGCTCTGACTGCCACCTGTCGAACCAGGAAGGGGAGCTGGATCCTGGGACTTGGCTCCAGTTCTTCTTCCGCGGAAGACTGGACGGTTGGAAATTTGCCAGACCATTTTATTCCTATAGCCACAAAACGATTAGCTTTCTGGTTGTCTTCCAAATGAGTTTCAGGTGCCTGTAAATTCTTCAATGAGGACGTTTTCCATCTTTTTTAAGACCTTTCTTCACTTAGTACTCCTCTCAGTAAATATATCCATAACACTTAATTTACTTAAAAGTATTCTTAGAGGTAATTAATCATTTAATGTTTGTTCCTGCCCTATTAGAAGGCTGGAGTGTTTTTTAATTGTTAAATTTGACTTATTTTATTTCATTTATTTTTTAATTGAATCACAGTGAGATACACAGGTTGGAACTTCCCTATAATTTAAACAGTGGTTAGTGTCCTAGAGACCTGGGACTTAAAATTCTTTAGTATTCCAAAACCTTTTATCATTAAGTTAAAGTATGTGTCCGTTGGTGTGGGGTGGGGCGGGAACATAATTCTCAATTTTATAATAGCCAAATCTTGGTTCTTTAAAAGGAACTTCAGACCAAGTTTGTGCACTGTGTTCCCATTACACGGTTCACATGCCCCTCACGGTAATATAATTTCCTCACCTCAATCCAATAGTAATCAGCATTTTAAAATGTCAAAATGAAATATTTTCCCAGGCTGCCTTTCTCCCCTGCAATACATGATTACAGCCACTAGGTGGTAATAGGGAGTAAAGGCGGTGTCCTGGGTGAAAAAAGAAATAAATATCATAAAAAGTGCATAGAAATTAAAAACAAACAAAATAACCACCATAGCAAAAACCACCCCAAAATTGGCTCTTCTAAATTCTTAGAATATCCTAGTCCTTATAAGGCCTGTGGCTTTTTCTGGTTAAGAGACCATGTTTCCCAGCGTGAGCAGAAGAAATTCCCTTCACCCCCTGTGCGTCCGTCAATCTCGTCACTCAAACTGTCTATAAATGTCTGTCTGCAGGTGTCTTGTTCTGGTGATCCTGTAAAAACTGTCTCATTGCTTAGACTCTTCTCTGGTGCTTTTTTTTCTTTCTTTTTTTTTTGTGAACACACAATAAGTAATGTTACAAATTTTAAATGATGGTCGTATAGCAGGTGAGGCATTCTGCCAATCTGGTTTGATCCCCAACACCCCATATGGTTCCCGGGCAGCACCCAGAGTGATACCTGAGTACAGAGCCAGGAGTACGCCCTGAGCATCCCAAAACCAAACCAACAAACAACTAAAACCCCAAAAAAAAGACCTAAATAAAGAAAAGAATAAAATGATGGTAGTGAAGAACAGTTGTTTTCTTTCTTAAATTTATTATTATAATTATTAGTACCATGCAAATCGATGAACAATGGGAAGACAAGTGATTAGTACCATAATTTTGTGAATTAGAGTTATTTATAATAGTTATTTCAGGCATTCACTATTCTAGCACCAGTCCCCTCACCAGTATGACCTGCCCTCCACCATCATCCAGTTTCCCACTCCCTCCCCCAAGCCCGCTCCATTAGCAGGCTCAGAATAATTCATGTTGTTTTGCTTGTTACAACGTATATCTCACATGGCATTTCTGAAGTCATTGTCTGAGGATCTGCTGAGCTGGGTGATGCTGGTTGAGCCTCTGTGTTACTGTTTTTGCTCCTTGACCTTGGTGGGCTTCTACACAACTAACCCGTCTAACTGGCTGTGCTCCTACTGGGCTGTCAGTGCTGTGACATTTGGGGGTGTTATGCGACTGATGAGTGGGTGGTCCAAGAGAATAACAGTCATTTTCTTCAGGTGAATGTGTCAGTGTTGATATGACTGTCCAATCTGACTTTCTAGAAGCCTGGGAGAAGAATGTGATGATGGGAACCTTCTGAGTGGAGATGGATGCTCCAGGGCTTGTGAGCTGGAGGAAGGCTTCCACTGCTCGGGTGAGTGGGAACACGGTAAGGGGCCGAAGACACCACATGGTCTATTGAGCACCGCCAGGTGACCTAGTGGTCCCTTGAATCAGAGAAACATCACAGAACTCGGCCCCTCACATTTACACCCGTGCTTGACTAAGTATTGTCAGGAGTGGCCCCAGTGTCCCCTGAGCATGGCCCAAAACATTAGAATGATGCCTGAGCACGTGTTCGATGTGAGGATGCTCCATGATTTGCTCTTGTGGGCTCTTGCTCTTACACGGGCTGTGGTGCGGGGTAACAGGAACCGCAGTCACATCTGCCGTGTCTGTGCTGTGCCCTGCAGTGTTGATCCTTACAACAAGGAAAGAGACAATTTGTAAAGGCCCAGAGAACTTGAAGAACTCGCTTCCTTCCCTCTAGGAAGGTAAAGGCAGGTTCGTGCCTAGGAAGTGCAGCTCTCAAGGCCATCAAAAAACCAAGAGTTCTCTCCACATCTGTGATTACTATCAACGGCCTGCCTCTCGGGTCCCCAGGTTTTTAACTCCAGCATGTGTGAGCTGAGTAATCCAACAATGCGCCTCGTCCCTGCCTAAACTGAAAGAGCGGGGAGAAGAAAAGACATTAAGTGAGGGGATAGAAAAGTCGAAATGTATGTTAGGAACAGCCTGTATTATAAGCAGAAAAGCGTGTAAAGACAGATTTGTCTACACATCAATCCATGCCAACCCCAGGCTAATCATCTGTATGTTTACGCATTACATACACAGGCGTGTCCATATGCTGATATGAGAGAGGAAGCCTCCAGTATCTCCGGAAAGTCCAATTTGCATCTATCAGCTTGAGGCATATGACTTGAGCAGGCCTTCCATTTAAGCAAGTGCAGGAGTTTCAAGCCCCAAATAGACAGAGTTCCAGGAACAATGGTTTATTTCTGGCAAGGAAAGAGAGACATTTGCCACAGACCCAGGCTTAGGCTTGAAAAAAATAATTATTGAGGAAAATAATTAATTTACTACATGTTGATGAGAAACAGAAGTCCCAGTGCCTGGCTGCAAAGAATTAAAAACTCACCAGAAGCAAAAAGCAGGCTGTAAATTCTCGCCATGGCACACTGCTTAGACTGTTATTAAAATGATAAACTATGTATGTCTCATTATGATGAAATGTTTTTATTTTATTTTTTGCTTTGGGTGCCACACCTGGCGGTGCTCAGGGCTTACTCCTGGCTCTGCACCCAGGGATCACTCCTGGTGGGCTCAGGGGACCATATGGGATGCCGGGGACCAAACCCAAGTCAGTCACGTGCAAGACAAGCGCCCTATCCACTGTACTGTCTCTCCGGCCCTGAAATATTTTTAAATCTTTAAAAAGTCCTTTTCTACCTGCTTCTCTCATCTTCCCCTCCCCCAAGACTCCCCTGGTTGTCCTGTTCCACCGTTCCTGCCAAGGTCCTTCTGTGCCGCCTGCAGCTACTTCCATCACCCCAGCTTCCTCCGACGCCTCCTTTAATTTTGCTCCTCCTATGTCCCACACCCCCCCAATCAGATGAGTAGTTGGATTTTAGTAGCTGCCACGTGAGGGAAGGAAACTGACCGTTACACGCCGTCAAGGTCCCCTGGTATCTCAGCCTTGGTCACTATTTCTCCCACCAGGGGACCCCAGTCTCTGCTATGTGCATGAAGGAGACGGGGCTTTGCGAACCCTTTGAGAGAGACACCAGCTTCCTCGACTGTGGCCTCCGCAGCCCGGCGGCTACCTGGATCAGTGGGCCATCCAGGCCGAGTCCTCTCATGAGGGCTTGGACTGTCCAGCCTCCTTGGTGACCGGAGAGCCCTACTCCCTGGTAAGTTGTCCTGGAAGGATGCTGAGGCCAGGATGGTACTAAACTGAGATCCAAGGAGAAGCTTCTAGACCTTCTTAGAGAGCTGGCGGCGGGCACCCCTCCTGCAGGGTTGGCACCAGCCAGGCTTGCCCATGCCAGGTGCACTCTCTGTCACCGCACTCCACTCTCGGTCCGTATTGCCTTGCAGAGTTGCAGACCGTACCACGCAGATTTGCCCAAGGGCTCTCCGCCAACAGGCTGGTTCCCCTGCGCCCCTGGTGGAAACGCATCTCAGGATGGGGACAGCCGGCCCATCTCCGGACAGCAGGACACACAGCTCAAAGTAAGTGGAGACTAGGGAGTGTGGGGGCATGCCAAGTGGCTGCCATAGATGTGTTTGGGTCCACTTTGGGTTCGCTTCTGGTTCCAAGTGATATGGGAGAAACCATCCTTATCTGTGGAAAAGAAAAACATTTTACATTGCAAGTTTATACATCAACCTGAGAAAGAAGAGTTGGTTTTCACAGATCCACCTAATAACACTTCAGTTAGGAAGTGATGAAACCTGTTGCTTCAGTGGAGGTTTCCCTTTTCTAGTGTTTTCAGAAGACTGCAAAAATTCTGACTCTTTCAGGAAGAGAGGGAAGGAACAGCACCCTGTAGTGCTTAGGGCTGACTCCTGCCTCTGTGCTCAGCGATCACTCCTGGTGATCCATATGGGGCACCAGGGATCAAACCTGACTTGGCCATGTGCAAGGCAAGAGCCTCCCCACCCCCACCCAGTATGTACTGTTGCTTTGACCCTCTGCTTCTTTTTACATTCCCTTTGGCCATCTCTTTTTTCTTGTTGTTGTTGTTTTGGCTTTTGGGTTCACACCCAGCGATGCTCAGGGGTTACTCCTGGCTCAGGAATTACTCCCGGCAGTGCTCGGGGACCATATGGGATACCGGCGATAAAACCCCAGTTGGACACATGCAAAACAAACGCCCTCCCTGCTGTGCTATTTCTATTCTTGATTCTATGCAAAGACAGTCAGAGACTGTTAATCAGAGACCAACATATTGAAGCAGAAAGGAGAAGATACTTGCCCGGTGATGCTTTTCCAAATTCATCACTTCCTAAAATGCTTCTTGCCCAAACAAAATTCCCATTTTTTATTTTATTCCTGCTTTCCTCCATGTTTGCATCTTCCTTAATTTTCCTTGAGCCAATAGGCCAAAAGGCAAGAGGTTTCTCTCAGCATAAAATGTAGGTTGTCTTTATTATTCACAAGAGCAAGCACATTGCTCTTTAGAAGAAGATTGCCTCTTCATGCCCTTTTATATGTGATCCCCACAACTGCCTGGTGGGGCTATTTCCAGTTCAGGGGGAATCAGCCCTTGCAGGGAAACACTTTGGCAACTTGGGTCTTTTCCTATTAATGGATGAGAAAGAAATAGAGGGCCAGTGTGTCTTTTCAGCATCACCCAAGTATCTGTCCTGTCCCATTTGATACCAAAACCACACCGGGCTAGGACAAAGATGTTTTCAATTTGGCTTATTTGCCCCAGAAGACTCAGGCACCCCTCCTGGCAATACAAAGCCAGCCTGTCTGGTTGGTCAGGATCCAAGGCTGAGAATGGGGTGCTGGGACCCCCAGGGTGACCCCAGGGCCAGTCCCTGACTGCACCCAGCAGTGCTCAGAGAGAGATGTGGTGCTGGGTTGGTGGCATATAGAATATGAGTCTGAACCCCTGGACTGCCCCCTTGGCCCCCTGTGTCTATATTTTTTTTCTTTTTGAGTCATACCTGGCGATGCTCAGGGATTACTCCCAGCTCTGCACTCAGGAATTACTCTTGGTAGAGCTTAGGGGACCATATGGGATGGTGGGGATAGAATCTGGGTCTGCTGCATGAAAGGCAAATGCCCTCCCTAAGGCTATTGCTTTGGCCCATAATTTTTGCACATGGTGTTCAACAGTGAATTAACTAGTATTTGTCGTGAGTGCTCACTTTTTACATAAACTATTGAGCAAATTTAGAACTTTTTTATTCCCCCTTGTGAATGGCATCACACCCTACAGGTTGTCAAGTGCTTGTGAATGGCACCACACCCTGCAGGTTGTCAGGTGCTTGTGAATGGCACCACACCCTACAGGTTGTCAGGTGCTTGTGAATGGCATCACACCCTACAGGTTGTCAGGTGCTGTGAATGGCACCACACCCACAGGTTGTCAGGTGCTGTGAATGGCAACACACCCTACAGGTTGTCAGGTGCTGTGAATGGCACCACACCCTACAGGTTGTCAGGTGCTTGTGGAATGGCACCACACCCTGCAGGTTGTCAGGTGCTGTGAATGCCACCACACCCTACAGGTTATCAGGGTGCTTGTGAATGGCTCACACCCTACAGGTTGTCAGGTGCTGTGAATGGCACCACACCCTACAGGTTGTCAGGATGCTGTGAATGGCATCACACCCCTACAGGTTGTCAGGTGCTGTGAATGGCATCACACCCTACAGGTTGTCAGGTGCTTGTGAATGGCACCACACCCAGGTTGTCAGGTACTTGTGAATGGCATCACACCCTACAGGTTGTCGGGTGCTTGTGAATGGCACCACGCCTACAGGTTGTCAGGTGCTGTGAATGGCATCACACCCTACAGGTTATCAGGTGCTGTGAATGGCATCACACCTACAGGTTGTCAGATGCTGTGTGGCCCACACCCTGGTTGTCAGGTGCTTGTGATGGCACCACACCCTACAGGTGTCGGTGCTTGTGAATGGCACCACACCCTACAGGTTGTCAGGTGCTGTGAATGGCACCACACCCTAGGTTGTCGGTGCTGTGTGGCATTCATCTATGGTTGTCAGGTGCTGTGTGGCACCACAGGTTGTCGGGCTAGGATGGCTCAACCTGAGGTTGTCAGGTGCTGTGAATGGCATTACACCCTACAGGTTGTCAGGTGCTTGTGAATGACATCATACCCTACAGGTTGTCAGGTGCTTGTGAATGGCATCACACCCCTACAGGTTGTCAGGTGCTTGTGAATGGCATCACACCCTACAGGTTGTCAGGTGCTTGTGAATAGCATCACACCCCTACAGGTTGTCAGATGCTGTGAATGGCATCACACCCTACAGGTTGTCAGGTGCTTGTGAATGCTCACACCCACAGGTTGTCAGGTGCTGTGGAATGGCATCACACCCTACAGGTTGTCAGGTGCTGTGAATGGCACCACACCCTACAGGTTGTCAGGGTGCTTGTGAATGGCATCACACCCCTACAGGTTGTCAGGTGCTGTGAATGGCACCACACCCCTAGCAGGTTGTCAGGGTGCTTGTGAATGGCTCACACCCCTACAGGTTATCAGGTGCTTGTGAATGGCATCACACCCTACAGGTTGTCAGGTGCTTGTGAATGGCATCACACCCTACAGGTGAATTTCTGATCAGGTGACTTTCTGCCATGATTCATTATGTTGAAATAGAGCAATAGATTTTATTTATTTTTTGTTCTTTTTTATTGTGTTTCTCCCCTGCTTTGGCCATAGCTGGTGATACTTAGAGGTTTCTCCTGGCAGACTTGGGGACCATATGGGATGCCAGGGTTCAAACCTGGGCCAGTCGAATGACTGCATTCATTTGTGGAATATAAATATATATCAGTATTCTACTAATTGTTGGAAATGGTAATGCCAGACTAGAACTGAACATTGGATAGGGATATATCCCTTAGGGATATCATGATAACCCCTAAATGTATGTATGACAAGCCACAATGTGTAAAGAAAGAAGAGAGAGAGAAATAGAAAGAGGCAAAGTGCCTACTATAGAGGTAGGCTGGGGGGATGGGGAAAGGGAATCAGGGGACATTGGTGGTGGAAAACGGTCACTGGTGGAGGGGATGGGTGCTGGAACACTGTATGACTGAAACCCAAACATGAACATCTTTGTAATTGTATAACTCATGGTGGTATTATAAAATAAAATTAAAAAACCCTGGGGCAGCCCGGGTGCAAGACAAATGCCCTTCACAGTGTACAGTTCCTCTGGGCTTCTCCTCTCCTTACTTGTCAAACTTCAAGTCATAGTTGTTGTTTTAGATAAGAAATTGGTGGTTTTCTTTGTCTATGTTTCTGTCACTTGCATAGATTTTTTTTCCTAGTAGAACTTTTTGGGGAAGGATTGGGACCATACTGAGCAGTCTCAGGGCTGACTCCTGACTGTGCTCAGGGGATCACTCCTGGAGGTGCTCAGGGACCCTGGTGCTGTGCAGGGGATTAAACTAAAGTAGCCATGCAAAGCAAGCCCCTTCTTCCCTGCTGTGATGTTTCTGCAGCCCCCAAGAGCATAAGTTTTTATTGTGTTATTTTTAGAGGATTTGTTTTTTTCCTCCTCCCATTTTGTCCCAAATTTTATTGGTAACCATATCAATGGTGAGCTTTACTTTACCTGTTACGGAATGAAGGACCTTCCACATAAGAAATGCACACATGGGACCCCCAGTAGGGCAGACGGGTTTTGGGGAGTGGGCCCGTCACCTCTGGGGGGTCCCGGAAGCAGCCGGATGAGACTCGCCCATCACACTAGCCACCATTTTCGCTGTCCGGACACTGGGAAATTGCCTCACGACCAGATTAACAGAGCAAAAACCAGTTTGAGTTGCTTTGGCGGGCTGGCCATTAAAATAGTGGAAACAGTAATGTCTTTTAATCCACTGCATTCCACGAAGAGCATGAAAGTTTGGCGGAGGGAGAGATTAAGAGGAGAGAAATGGCATACAGAACCCGCCAAGTAGTTGAGGTGTGGGAGGGTGGAGGGAGGTGGGGACATTGGTGATGGGAGATGGGTTTGGGTGGAGGGATGGGTGTTGGAACACTGAGAACCAAAATTCTACATGAGCATCTTTTAGTTGTATGTCTAAAATGGTGTAATAATATTTGGGGGGGGGATAATAAAATAAAATTAAATCAGAAAAAAAAAGACACATTCCCCAAAAAAAAAAAAAAAGAAATTCACACTTTCATAGCTGGCCCCAAGTCTCTCCCACTCTTAGCCTTGCTTTCTCTTTGAGCTTTGTTCCCGGACACAAGTATCTAAAAATATTTCCTCCATTCCTCATTTTCCCTTTTAGAAATTTTTTGTTCCTTGTTCTTTTCCTTCCTTCCTTCCTTCCTTCCTTCCTTCTTCCTTCCTTCCTTTCTTCCTCCCTCCCCCTCCTCCCTCCCTCCCCTTCCTTCCTTCCTTCCTTTCCCTTCCTTCCTTTCTTCCTCCCCCTCCCTTCCTCCCTCCCTCCCTCCCTCCCTCCCTCCCTTCCTTCCTTCCTTCCTTTCCTTCCTTCCTTCCTTCCTTCCTTCTTCTTCCTTCCTTCTTTTCCTTCCTTCCTTCCCTTCCTCCCTCCCTCCCTTCCTCTAATCTCCTCTCTTCCTTCCTCCCTCCCTTCTTTCCTCCCTCCCTCCCTCCCTTCCTTCTTCTTCCCTCCTCCCTTCCTTCCTTCCTTCCTTCCTTCCTCCCTCCTCCCTCCCTTCCTTCCTTCCTCCCTTCCTTCCTCCTCCCCTCCCTTCCTTCCTTCCTTCCTCCCCCCTTCCTTCCTCCCTCCCTTCCTTCCTTCCTTTCCTTCCTTCCTTCCTTCCTTCCTCTCCTCTCCTTCCTTCCTTTCCTTCCTTCCTCCTTCCTTCCCTTCCTCCCTCCCTCCCCCTCCCTCCCTTCCTTCCTTCCTCCCTCCCTCCCTTCCTTCCTTCCTTCCTCCCTCCCTCCCTCCCCTTCCCTCCCTCCTCTCCCTCCTCTCCCTCCCCTCCCTCCCTTGCTTACTCCATCTTTTTTTTCTTTGCATTCTTCTATCTTTTTTAACTTTGGATTGCAAAAGAAAAAGAATCTTAAATAAACAATAATATTTTTTAGCGTAGTCCTATGTTCCATTTGGAACCCACTCATACTAGAAGAAAATGTATTTATCTAATACCAAGATATAAATAGTTTCATTGGCTCATTCATTTAAGAACGATTTTTTGCTGCATCTGGAAACCCTTCTAATTTATTTGTTTATGTAATCAGTCAGACATTAGTCATTAAATCAGAGAGGACCACAGTCATTCAGAGCACTGCCCACATTACTTAATTGAGCCCCAAAAGGAAAAAAGTATATATAACTCACAGGAAGGAAGCGTCTAACTCAAGCTCTGTTTTGGACACTTTGACTTAATTCATAGGAGATGAGTAATGTTCTAACAATATTCCTTACCTGAATTTTCAGTCAGTTCTAAAAAGGTAGAGATTTAGAAACAGGAAGAAAATATGTATTTAGAGAAACAATATTGCAAACCGGTTCTTGCCTTCAGCCCACCCAAAATGACATAGAAATTATGATTGAGTATCAGTGTTTTCTTAGCTTTCACTTGAGCTATCTGGCCTTGATGAATCCTACTAGCTCTGCATTTAATTTTAAATTTGATAGTGTATTTTTCAGGGCAGAGTGATAGTACAGCAATGTGGGCACTTGCCTTGCACATGGCCAACCCAATTTCCGATCCCCGGCATCTCACAGGGTCCCCTGAGTCTGCCAGGAATGATTCTTGAGTGCAGAGCCAGGAGTACCCCTGAGCACTGCCAAGTGTGGCCCCAAAACAATGAATATATTTGATAGTGGATTTTGAAAGAATGAAAATAAATAAATACTATCAATAAGGACTCAGGCTGTGGAAATCGTAGGAACAAAAACCCTCAGATCCACAGAAGAGCCAGGCTTGGGCTGGATAGATAGACAGTAAATAAAGCTCGAGCCCTACAAGTTACTGACCTGGGTTCAATCCCCAGCACTCCAAGTTCTCCCACGCCTGCCAGAAGTGATTGCTGAGCCAAGAGAAAGCCCCTGAGCACTGCTGGATATGCCCCCACCCACCACCACTATTTTTCTTTTTTGACTTTTGGTTCACACCCAGCATTACTCTTGGCTGCACTCTCGGAAATTACTCTTGGTGGTGCTCTGGGACTATATGGGATGCCAGGGATTAAACACAGGTTGACCACATGCAAAGCAAACACACTACACCACTGTACTATCACCCAGTCCCTCCCCCAATTTTTCTTCTAAAGCCATGAAACTCCAAACCCCTTGGCATCGGAATTACGTAAGAATTCAGCAGAAACACAGGATCTCAGCTTTGCTGCATTTGAACAAGCCCCTTCAATAGCATGCATACGCAGGAAAGTTTGACACTTTCAAAATTCCTAGCTCTACATTCAGAAAAATAATGGCTCACACCGATGTTTCCTGTCGGATCGAGTGCAAATTCAGTTGAGCACGGGATTCTCTGCTTAGGCCGGCAGAAACTTTTCCCGCTTATGTCCATGCTTACAACTAAAAATTTCTCAGCTTTTTGAGCCTCCAAAGGGGAAAAAAAAACAATTATCTGTTTGGAAAATTAATGCAGGGAGATTCCTGCTTATGCGTAGGGAATCCTGCAAAAGCCAAAAGATGACAAAGGGGGACACCAGTGTCGCCGCTCGCCCAGAGCAGTCGCTCTGAAAGCTCGGCCTTTCCCACTGGCATTGCTTCACTTCCCGCCTGCTGCCCCCGTCTCCCTAACTGAATGCCACTCTATCCACCTACGGTCGCTTGTTCATGGTCGCCAGCCTAGGACAAAGCAACCGCAGGCTCTGAGTTATGTGAATAATCGGAGCCACATTTTTTTTTCCCTCCCACACCGGAAGGAAGCTAGCCTGGCTCCAAAGTACTGAGTACCTTGATCCATCCACTCTGGCTCACTAAGAACTACTCCATGGTGCCTTTGTGCCCAGACTGGAACCTGAGGACTGGTAACATTTCAGAGATGTGCACGAAGAACATGTGTGGAGACTGTTTCCGAGAGATGATGGCGGCATGGGCAGAGGGAAGAGAGGTTCTGTCCAGCTGCCAAGGAGGCGGCATGCAGAGAAGATAAACACAAGACAAATACCCTTGGGTTAGCAATGGGAAGCGGAGTCGAACACTTACTTTCACCCAAAGGCTATTGGACACAGGCTTCTGCACCTCTGTTCTGTTTTGCTTTCTGTGTCACACCTGGGATTTCCTCCTGGCTCTGCACTCAGGAGTCACTCCTGGCAGTGCTTGAGGGACTATATGGGATGCCGCAGAATGAACCCAGGTGAGCCATGTGCAAGGCAAACATGCTCCTCACTGCGCTATCGCCAAGCCCCACCTTCCCCATTTCTTTCCCCATATGTTTCCCTCTGTGCCCCCACACAGAGGGAAGGAGGGGTGGACAGCACAGCCAGTGCTCACCGTCCCTTCACTTCACCCCCTCTCTGGTCCCCCGCTTTGAGAACCCCAGTTCTGCCAGGCTACTCTCTGCAGACTTAGCCCCTGGAGTCCAAAAATCCTGGGCAGAAAATGTCCTTGGAGGGAGGAATTGAGCCTCTGGACTGATTCCGCTCTGGGATCTTCTGCTAACCTCCAAGCTGTAGCATTTCTTTTCAGCTATTTGCCTGGACACGGGTGCTGACAGGGTGTCCTTGTATGTTGCTTTGATCCACGGTACTCCTTTGTCTGGGATGCGGGATCGCAAGCCGGCCCAAAAAGACAGCAGCTTTGAGAGCTCAGGGAAGGGCCCTAGGGATGGGGGCTCATGCTTGGCACCCTGAACAGCAGCGCGGCAGGGTCTTGGCTGCCACTTTGTCCTGTGCACAGGCATCTGTTCTGTTGCTCTGAATCAGGAAGTGTCCTGGGGGACTAAGCAGGAAAGAGCCAGAAAGCAGCCCTGACTCTCACCCAAAGCATTTCCCAACCTCAGAGCAGATTCC